>CADDXX010000450.1:173904-184996 GCA_902810485.1 Alauda arvensis
TGTGGTTTTTGTCTGGTTTTCTGCCCTTCTGGGAGCTGCCTGAGGCTCCTCCTGGGGCTGCCCAGGCTCAGCACAGCCTGGGAGGGACAGAGCTGCTCCTTGGGAATGGGAGCTGCTCTTCCCAAAAAACCTGCTGGAAAACCTTTTCTGGGAGCGCCAGAAGGAACAGGGGAAGTGTGTCAGCAGCCTGGGAGTGGGGAGCAGGAATGGCAATGGGAGCAGAGGGTTGTGCAAGCCCGGCTTGCCCCGTGCGCTGCTTGCCCCGGGCAGTTTCAGGCACATCCTCCTTGCAAAAGCTCCGTGCCATCCTCGGGSTGACTCAGTGGGTGTCGCTGGGACAGGGCTGGAGCCGCCTGAGCTCTGTCCTCTCCCGGAGAATTCCACCGGGGAGGGAAAAGGCAGGATGGGTTTGCTGCAGAACCATGCCCGGGGCTGAGGAGAGCCTCCTGAGGAGGCTGGAAATGACAATTTTGTTATGTGATCTGCACTTTGGGGCTTCTCAGCTTTGTTCCTTGTTGGTTCTTGAACAGGTTGATTTCTGTGGGGGAGCCCAGCCCTGCCCCGGGCAGAGGATGCAGCCAGAGAGCTCTGGGAAGCAGGAAAAGGAGTATTTTTATCCCCCAGGGTGACTGCACAATCGTTAATCCAGCCGGGGATAAACCCACGAAACAAAACCGATCAAAAGGGTGTGAAGTGCAGAGGAGGGAGGGCAGGAAACAGAAATTTCTGCGGGGGGATTTGTGTGTTCCAGAGGGACCTGGGCTTCCACAGCGCCCGGGATGTTTGGAGAGGAGCKGGCAGGGCTGGGAGCAGCACCCAAAGGAGCAGCAGAGCCCYGGGGTGGGGAATGCGGGATCAGGCTGGCAGCTCCTCAGTGTGGCTCTGGGTGCCAGAACAAACAGGGGAAAGCAGCGCTGATGCTCCGGGAGTGCCCGCAGAGGTGCAGGGGTGTTTCCCCGGCTGCTCAGCAGATGGATGGCTCGGCACTGGGCTCCCTTTGGCAAGCACACAGCCCTTATCAGCTCGTCCGTCTGGCTTCCTGCTCGCTGGCACGGAGCGCTGAGCTTCCCCCCTGTCCCCGGGTGGATGTGGGAGAGGAACGGGTCAAAGGAACATTCCCGGAGTGCCCAGGCAAAAAGCAGCGCTTGGAACTCGGGGCTGGGAATAACCTGGGGAAGAGCAGAGGCCAGGAAACACAAATCCCCTCCCACCAAACCCAAACCTCCTCCCACCAAACCCAAATCCGCTCCCACCAACACCAAACCTGCTCCCACCAACCCCAAACCCCCTCCCACCAACCCCAAACCCCCTCCCACCAAACCATCCATCAGGAGGAGGTGGTTTTTTTGGGGTGGGGGGGGAGCAAAATGCAGCAGTGACAGGGAAGAAAACAGAACAAATAACTTCCCAAGCAGCTGCTGGGGAGCAGGGAAGTGTGAACCCCCGGGAAAGCAGCTGGGGCTGTCCCCGGGTCAGGCAGAGGTGAGGGCACAGCAAGGACAGGGAGTTCTCTCGGTCCCATTTCCTGGTGCTGGAACCGCTCTGTCTGGGCTGGCGTGGGCTGCAATCACCCGGCACATCGGGACATCCTCTCCCGGGGCTGCTGGCACAGCCTGGACTCTGCCCAGCTCCAGGCAAGGAGCCGTGTTTGCCCTGAGCTCCTCGGCACGGCTTTATGGGGTTGTTTGCTTTGGGTGAAGAACGGTTGAGATTTACTGGCCTGYTCTGCAAATATTGCGTTTTATAAATGTGGGCATGGAGGGGGTTTTTTACTGCACGAACTGCTGAGCTGGCATGAAAAGGACTCCTTGTCCTGCTGGGGTGAGTTCCCAGTGTGGGATGGGCTCTGCAGCCTGTCCCTGTCCCTGTCCCCAGCCCCACAGAGCCAGGAGGGCAGAGCAGAGAGGGGAGCAGGGCAGCCAGGGCCTCGTGGGGTCACACATCAGGTGATGTAAAATCAACAATATGGAACAGATATTTAACATCTTTATATRTAGATATCAATATCTGGCTTAAATAATTTTGTTTTCTCTAACAGTGCTGTCAGTCCAATAATATCCCATGAAGCCAAAATACTGGAAGTGCAAGGATTGAAGCCCAAATACTGGAAGTGCAAAGATTCAACCCCATGCCCATTAACCAGAGCTCTTTCTGGAAACAAGTCAGTGTTGCCRTATCCTATCAATGACTAAAACTCACTGGCAGCTCATGCAGTATCTCCAAATGTAAGCAGAAATCAAACATMACARTTTCTCTGACTGAAAGCTGATGTAAATACACTCATGGAATTGGTGAATTAAAAAAGAATTAATCCACATAAATCCGAATATCCATCCGCAGCTAATAATTTCTCATTTCTAACTTCATTAAAGCCATTTACAGTGCAATATATTTGCACCAAGAGGCAGCAGGGAGGCTGGGTTTGCTGCAGGGAATCCCCTGTGCATGCCCAGGCGCGGCATTTCCCACAGGAATCCTCAGCCCGGAGGCTTTGCCCCATCCTGGCATCCCTGGGAAGGCTTTATCCCGGCTGGCACAGGCAAAGGGGGATTGTTCCCTGCGGGGATGAGGCGCTGGAAGCCCCCTCGTAACCCGCAGGGAGCGGAGGGGGGAATGAGGAAGAACAAAACCAGCTTTTGGACAAACAAACGTTCTGCCAAAAGGCGTTTCCCCAAAGTCCAGCAGGGAAACCAGGGGATTCTCCTGCCCTTTGTGCTCCTCCTGAGGGGCACGGCTGGCGCCGGGGGTGGCGTTTGGGGCGGAAAAGGAGCTGGAAGAGGGAAGGGATGTCCAGAGGAGCTGCCCAGGAGATGGCAGCAGCATCCCACCGTGCCAGCTCCGTGCCAGCTCCGTGCCAGGTCCGTGTCCTGGCTGCTGCCCCCGGCACAGGGCTCAGCACACCTGGAAAGGCGTTTCCTGCTCCCGATTTACATGTTTACATTTTCCTGACGCCCTGATGGGCAGGAGCAGTTGGGAATTCTGATCCCAGCCCCAGGGGTCGGGCTGGGGTTTGCCCGGCKGGTTCCCTGCTCCTCCATCACCGGCTCCGAGGGCTGGGGACAGCAGGGACAGCAGTGTCCCCGCCTGTCACTGCCTCCACAAGGGCAGGAACTTCCCTGCTGATGCTCGGACTTGGGGCAGAGGCAGCGAAAGGGCAAAGGGAGAGGAGGCAGGAGGGCGTGAGAGGCCGAGCTCACCTGGGAGACTGAGCTTACCTGGAGGCTGAGCTTACCTGCCAGGCTGAGCTCACCTCGAGGCTGAGCTTACCTGCGAGGTTGAGCTTACCTGGAGGCTGAGTTCCCCTGGAGCCTGAGCATTTGTGTTCGTGCCTGGCAGCTCCGCACTCGCTGGGGAAAGCGGGAAAAAAAATAGAGCAGGAAAAGCATTAAAAACGCTTCACTGGAGCTGGAGATCGAGCCCTGCCTTGGCTTTCAGCCGGCTTCAAGCACAGCAGCAGAACCTCTTGTGTTTAGCCCCAGAGGAGCCCCTAATTAGCGGAGAAACTGCAAAGCTCTGAAGTTGTTTCGGGATGCTTCGGTGCAGCGGCCCCCTGAGGTTCATTAAACAAATGAATTCAAAGCACTCAAATCGCTGGGATCTTCAAAGTGACAGGGACCTGGGTCCTGGGGACCGCGGGCACTGCAAATCAAACATTTCCTGAAGGGGGTGGCACTGCTCACRCGGGGAAAACACAACGGGGAAACCACGGACAAACCAGATTCCCAAAGGGAAGGGGCAGCAGCAGCTGGAGCCCTGCCTGCACCCTCTGCTGGGGCTCTGGCTGTGCCTGGGGGGACAAGGAGCAACCGGGTCAGTGAGGGGACAGGGGATTCAGCTGAGTGGCACAGAGCTGTGGGAGCAGGGATGCCCAGGAGAAGGACAGAGGTGTGGGACTGCTCCAAGAATTCGGAGATCATTCCCACCTCTCTCCTCACTGATCTGGAGCAAACCCCGGGCACGCCCGCGGGTATTTTGGACAGGAGCCTGTCCCATCCCCAACTCCCCCTCTCTGGGTGCGGCTGGGGCAGTGACATTTGTGGGCAGTGACATTTGTGGGCAGTGACATTTGTGGGCAGTGACATTTGTGGGCAGGGCTGCCACTGAGCTCCCTGCCCAGGGAATTCTGCTTGCCTGGGCTCAGTGGGATTTACCTGGAGCCAGAATTCCCCATGCCTGAGTGCCTGGGAACAGGCACTGATGCCAGGGCTTTGGGAAACTTTTATTGCAGCGGTTTCTGCTGCAGGAGGGGCGGCTCTGGCTGCAGGGATGGGATCCATCCACGGGAGGTTCTCAGCTCTGAGGATGGTACAGCTTTTTTTTTTTTTTGGCCATGTTTAAGGAAGGAGAACAGCAGAGTTGGGTGTCAGARTGCTCCTGACACCCTTTGCAGGGAAATCAGCCACAAATCTGCCTGTGCTGGGCCTGCTCGAGTGAATAAATCCTGCTGGAGAATAAATAGATCCTAAATTACACCCTGGCCTGGCCAGAACTTCTGTCTTGCCTGTCAGGGCTGTGTAATATTAATTACGGCCTGCTCCAGCTGCCCTCAGGGAGGGCTGGCACACGGCTGCACCACTCAGATCTGACTCTTATTAGATTTTTTTTTTAATTTAATCAATGCCCAATAAAACTGTAATCTCCTGAATCTGGACATCTGTGCTTAATGTATCCGGGGAGTGACCTAATTAAATTCCAGTTCAGACTATCTCAGGGTGGGGCTGGGCTCCTGCTTTGGTGGCACATCAAAGAGACATCCCCAGCGAGGGAGCCCCCAAAAAGTGACCCCCTAAAAGTGACCCCACTCCCACAGCTCCTGCAAGGAGCTGCTGCTGTTAAACCCAGCCTAAAGCAGGGCGGGGATAGGCGGAGTTTAGAGTTCCCGTGCTGGATCTGCAGCCCGGTTTGGGCAGGGAGTGATGAATATTCAGAGAWGCAGAATTTCTGCAGTGAGGCTCGGTGTCTGAAGGACTCGCTGAGCTGGAGGCACCTCCGGAGCCCGGCCCCTGCTGATGGCTGATAAATCCCAGATGGATTTCCTGCTCGGGGGGAACTCTTTATCAATCCTGACCCCGGCCATCCTCGCTGCCGGCCCGGGGCAGAGCCTTTTATCTGCAGCTGCCTCCCTGCCCAGCCCGGCGTGGGATGGATTAACGGGCCGTGGGTTTCATTTCAGATGAGCAGGAGATAAATCCTCCTGCCGCAGGATGGGATTTGCTGCCTGTGCCTGCCTGTTCACGCAGTTTGTTTTCCACTCCCTCCCCCGAACCTCACCTGCAGCACCCGGAGCAGATCCCGGCGTTTGGTGTGGCTCTGTCCACTCGGTGACCTCAACACAAACCCCCTTAATGAGCGCTAATTGTCYTTAATGCCTTAAAATGAACGATGGACGCTCCTCCGCGTCCCTGTGGCATCGCCGGAGGGTCTCCATGGCAACTCATCGGCAGGGTGACATCCCGGGGCTGCCAGGGTGACATCCCGGGACATCCTGGGGGTGACATCCCGGGGCTGCCACTCTGATAGCCCGGGGCTACCTTGGTGACATCCCGGGACATCCCCGGACTCCCAAAGTGACATCCCGGGAGTCCCAGGGTGACATCCCTGCCTGATCCCCGGGGCCAGGGAGAGCTCCGGGCACGGTTTGTTGGGAAGGGAGCTCAGGGAGGCTCAGGGCACTGGGGAATGAGGGGTTCTGGTGGTAAAAGAGCAGCTGGGAGCAGCCCCAAAACCCGCCCTGAGCCGCTGAGTGATGGGTGTCCCCCAGCTGAGTGACGGGTGTCCCTCCGTGCCTCAGTTTCCCCCCCCGGAGCCCGAATCCCGCTGAATCCCAGACCCTCCGGGGGTTGGGGATGCGCTGATGAAGAAGGAGAAGCTGCGGGCTTCCCCCGGGTGCCGGCAGATGGCAATCCCTGCCCGGGCAGCGCTGCGCTCCCCGCACAGATGTGCGGCTCCGGGCATCCAGCGGTGCTCCCGAGCATCCAGCGGTGCTCCCGAGCATCCAGAGGCGCTCCCGGCCGGGAACCCACCCACCACAGCGGCTCCAGCAGCACCCGCGAGCTCAGCTTTGGCATTTCGGGGCTTTGCCAAGGAAATTCAGTCCCCCGGGTGCTTCAGGGGCTCCAGCTCCCTCTGTTATTTTTTGCTGGAGGTGTGAGCAGTGCTCAGCAGGAGCTGGGGTTCCCCYGCTGCAGAGGAGCTCCTTTTTAAAGCAGCCTTTGTACAAATGGCCTAGAAACCTCCCTGAGCCCACGTTGTGTGATGTCTGAGCTCCAGAGCAGAGATAAATCCCAATGTGGGCATTTTGAGCCCTGACTTTTCTGGGTTTCTGTGTTTTTCCTTCGTGGAGGGAAGAGTTTTCCCTGCAGTTCCATGCCAGGAACTGTTTTCTTGCTAAGAAAACCAGGGTATTTTTAAATTGACTCTTATTTTTTGCCTGTGCCTCAAAAACACTCATGAATTTTGCAGKAACATCTTGAAGCCTTTCTTGTCTCGTTACATCAAAAGCACTTTGCAGGCAGTGTTTTAGAGCAGCCATTCCTGGGACCATCATCACTGAACAGCCAGCAGATATTGTATCATTTTAAATGGTCTTGGATCACTTCCTCCTGACAAGAATCCTGCACTTTTGGGATTTTTCCTTGGCCAAATTTCTCTTAAAAACAATTTTCAGCAGCATTTTACATCCCTGCACTTCTGGTTTTGGGTAAAATCTCCTCTAAGAAGTCTTTTTTTTACTATTTATTTTTTAATTAGTGCCTAAAGCTGACCTGGGAGGTGAAATCTGGGATCTGGGAGAGCCTGSATCATCCCCCTGGAGGCTTTAGGAAGTTCTGTGTGCCTGGGAGGCTTCACTCCTCACTCAGGATATCCARCTGGGATTCCCCCCAAAGAACAAAAATCAACCCACAGAACCTCCAAACCTGGGAGATAAAAAGCCTTTTRTTGCAGCYCTGTAAAGCTATTTTTGATGGAGTTTTCAGAGCTACCTGTCCTTAAATTGAGCTGTGTTTTGAGGAGATWTTGCTGTCGCTGTCCCAAACTCCATCCCCTGCCTCTTTTTCCCCATCCATATTTGAGATCTCCATTTTTCCCATGCTCTGCTGGGGTCGGCCATCCTTCATTTAAAGTTTTCCACTCTCAGAGTTTGCTCAGGCACATTCCTTGTGCAATTAAACCCACAAAGTGCAGCGGGATCTGCATTAAAAACATCCTGCCCATTAAAGCTGCCTGAAATTCCCTCCACCATGCACAGCTCTTATCCTCCCAGGCCAGCCAAAAAAAAAAAAGAGAGCATTTTCTGTCTGGGAGCCTCAGAAATGATCAGCAGAAGGAAATTGTTGCTCTTAAGAGCCTTATTGCTTATTAATGGAGGTAATTAAATGGCTCTAGGCTGGGGCCAGCGTGCAGCTGAGAGTGCAGGCACATGTTCCTGGCCCGAGTGCTGCTCTCAAATTAATAAAAGAATTGATGCAGACAGTGGCTGATGGCTGGGAATTGCTCTTGAGACTGTAATGAACACGGTTGCCTCCTCCTTTCAGCTTCCTTCCACTGTAATAAAGCCAAAAATAGCCCAGGTTGACACTGGCAGCAAGAGCAGCTGCTGTGCAATGGGATGGGATGTCACCAGCACCCAAAAATAGGCGGAGGGGGGGAGGATGGAGGCTGAGAGAGCCCCAGAGCTGGGGCAGAGCAGGGGGGTGAGATCCTGGAACCTTCTGAGCCTGTTCTTTGTGGGGTTTGTGCCTGGAATGAGGCAAACACAGCAATTTGTGTGCTGCCCCCGAGGTGTGGGGAGCAGGGAGAGTGTAACAAGGAGGATGTGAAGCACAAATGTCAGGTAAATGCACTTCCCCTGGTGGGGCTCTGCGGGGTTTTCACCTCGTTCCAGAGCCAAAGGCCCCGGTGTTTGCAGGCCTGGGCTGTGCCCCTGCTCCGGAGGGGGATGGGGAGGGATAACACAGCGGGAACCGGGGTCAGGAAAGGCTAAAATGGCACCAAACCCTGAATTCCTCACTGCCCAACCCTCTGTGCTGATGCATTAACTCTTACACAGGCATTATTGAACTATTACAGATGTATTTCATTTTATCTCTTACCCTTGTATTCTGAAATTCTTACCCATGTACTGTTAAATTCTAATCCATGTATTGTCATTAACTCTTACACATAYATTATTGAACTGTTACAGATGTATTCTAATTTATCTCTTACCCATGCATTGTTTTTTAACTCTTACCCATCTATTGCTATTTAATTCTTACACATTTATTGTTAAATTCTTACCCACGTATTTCTATTTATCTCCTACCCATGTAATATTTTACTCCTACCCATGCATTGTWATTYAATTTTTACACATGYATWGTTAYTYARTTTTTACACRTGTATTGTTATTTACYTCTCAYCCATGYATTSTTATTYAAYTTTTACACATGYATTGTWATTTAATTTTYACACATGTATTGTTATTTAYCTCTCACCCATGCATTGTTATTYAATTTTTACACATGCATTGYTATTTAMCTCTCACCCATGCATTGTTATTTAATTTCCCCCTGCATTTCTATTTAACTCTTACACAACCCCAGGGGCGAGAGGTTAAATTTGAGGTTTAACCTGCCCAACGCCATCCGGTGAATCAGACCCGCCGTGTTTTCTTTCATTCGCTTTAATCCCATCAGAGGTTGCAAAAGGCCCGATTTGGGTTTTGTGAATGGCATCAGCTCCGCTCTGCTGAGCAGGGGGAACACCCAGCTCCGAACGGGGAGAGGAACGTGGTTATTAACCACATTACACTGGATATTTTGGCTTTCTGCTCCCGAGTGGGACATAAATTTCGCTCCGGGCCGTGCTGCAGTTGTTCAGTGCCTTGATTTGCTGCCTGGGGAAGGTCCCAGCGAGGAGAAATCCGAGCTCTGAGCTGGCACAGAAAAACCTGGAGACACCCAGGGGAGTTCACAAAACCCCTGGAGGACGAGCAGGAGTCTGGAAAGGCAAGACACGGAGTGTTAAAATAGTATTTAAAGAGTGTTTAAAGAGTGTTTAAAGAGGGTGAACCCTGCCAGAGCCTCCGAAGGGGAGCTGCTGTTGATAAAAAGAGAGGCTCAGCCCGGTGCTCCGGTGATCCCCAGCACACCGATGGAGCAGAAATTCCCCAGGGAAAACCAGCTCAGGGTTTTTCCCCTCTTTTTTCACCCTTTTCCTGGGCAATGTGTCCCAGCTGAGCTGTCCCTGAGCTGTGCCCGCTGGAGCCGGAGATTCCCGCAGGATCCGGGCACATCCCAGAGCCCGTGCGATGCTCGGGGGCCGGGCTGTGCCATSGGGAGAGATCCCCGATCCCCCCGGGCAGGGATTTCCCGTGGAAACGGGGCTGGCAGCGCTGAGCAGGAGCTGCGGGCTGGGTTTGACACGGCTCAGTCCCCGCCAGGATGGAAAATCACAGATAAACTCCTCATGCTGGTGAGAGCAGCGCTAATCCCGGGAGATTCCCTTAGTTACAAACAAGAATTTAAGGCAAGCTGTTCCCTTGCCACCTGTTGGTTGGATCATAACAATTTGTTTTTCTTTGTTGTGGTGGTGTTGTTGCTTTTTTTTTTCTTTTTGTGGTTTTTGGTGTTTTTCTTTGATCTGTCAGAGGAAAAAAAAATATAAACGTTGTCGGCTCGGTTCCAGCTCGAAATCTGGAGTGGTTCTACCTGTTCTTGGTGCCAGGAGCAACTGAATTCCCTCAAGGAAAGAGGAATTTAGGATATCAAGGAAAAGCTCAGCTTTAAATATCGTTTTGGGGCGGTGGGGAGTCCCTTTTGTCACTCAGGAAGAGCTGGCTGTGGAATGCGGAGGTGCGAATGTGGTTCCAGCTGGGATCTGGCCCCGCTGCACACGGGATCTCCGCTCTGTGGGCACCCCCATGGAATTCCCATCCCCATCTCCCTGGAATTCCCATCCCCATACCCCTGCAACCCCCATCTCCGTGGAATTCCCACCTCCATCTCCCTGGAATCCCCCTCCCCGTGGAATTTCCATCTCTATCCACTTGGAACCCTCATCCCCGTGGAATTCCCATCCCCCGGGAATCCCCGTTTCCCCGGAATTCCCATCCCCCTGGAACCCCCATACTCCTGGAATTCCCATCTCTATCTCTCTGGAATTCCCATCCCCCTGGAATTCCCATCTCCATCCCCCCGGAATTCCCATCCCCGTCCCCCCGGGGCTGTCCCAGCCCATCCCCGCTGGTCCCCGGGGCTCTCCCGGTTCCTGTCACACCCCCGGGGCTCCGGCACCGATCGGAGGCCGCTCCCCGCCGCGGATCCACCCCGCTCACTGGGCTGAAAGGAGGGGAAGGGATTCGGGAGAGGCAAACCCGCCTGGGTGATGCTCGGCTCAGCTCGTTGCTACGCGACTCCGTGCGGTAACCGTGGCAACGGGCAGCGGCCCTTTCCTGGGACACAAATCGGGAATTGCGGTCCTGGGGGCTCCTCCGCACCGCCCGAGGATGGGCTGGGCAGCCCGGGTTTGTCCCGGTGTCCCCTGGGTGTGATTCTGMSGCTACAGCTGTTGGTTTTSTTATTTTGGTTTGGTTTTTTTGGCAGTTATGCCTTCAAAAAAAGGCGGAATTTTCCTGCCTGTCAGCCTTTGGATGGAGAAAGCCTGGCCAGAAGAGCAATAAAACTGCAGGGGAGCCGAGCAGGCAGTGGTTACASGGAGCTGAGCTGTCCTGAAAGCAAAAGGAGCAGATTTGTTCTGGGTTTTTCCTGATGAAGGGAACCGTGACCTCGTCTGAGCCTGTTCCTGCAGGGTTAGAGCCACGGGAACTGGCACGAATGAACTCTCCCTGCTCAAACTGGCACAAGTGAACTCTCCCTGCTCAAACTGGAACAAATGAACTTTCCCTGCTCTGAACAGCATCCGGTTCTCGTTGCTACCCCCGGGGAAATGGCCCCAAAAGTGAGGAAAAGTGGGAAATCAGGGATGGGGATGAGGTCAAAGCGAGGTGTCCTGGAGTCAGGGGTGGCTGTGCCAGCGGTTCTGCCTGTCCCTGCTGGCTTTTTCTGGTGATATTTAGTTATTTAACTTTTATTCCAACTGTGATTTTTTT
>CADDXX010000450.1:185933-225434 GCA_902810485.1 Alauda arvensis
GAAATTAGATACCTGTCAAAATACATTTGTCCTSAAAATAACTATTCATACACTTCATTTTCCTGCATAAATAGATACTCATCTGCTCCCTTCTGCCTGTCATTTGTTACTCAGAGCCAGCACTGGCTGTGGGAGGGAAATATTTAAAGCTGCTTCCAAAGCAATGGGCAGGCTGGGTTTATAATTTCTGCCTCTGGCTTCCTTCATTTCATTATGAACGGGGAGGGAAACATCTATTTAAAGTCAATCAAATCAAACTGGCTTCCAAGAGATGAATTCCTGGCTGCAGCCCCTGCCTGGGGCTCTCTCACATGTGCAGCTCTCAGGGGGTTGGAGTTCCCAGGCAGGGCAGAGCTCCTTGGGGTGCTCAGGGGGATCCAGGGGGGATTTGGGGTCTGRAATGGGAGCATTGAAAGTCATTTCCATGAAGGACGGATGGTCCCAGGTCTGTGGTGATCACGGAGATCCAGGGGCGTTTTTTGGGCTCTGGAATGGGATAATTTAAAGTCCTTTCCATGAGGGATGGATGCTCACAGGTCTGTGGTGATCAGAGAGATCCATGGACGTTTTTTTGGGGTCTGGAATTGGAGCATTTAAACTCCTTTCCATGAGGGATGGATGGTCCCAGGTCTCTGACACTCAGGGAAATCCAGGGAGGGTTTTTTGGGCTCTGGAATGGGAGCATTTGAGGTCCTTTCCATAAGAGATGGATGCTCACAGGTGTCTGGTCCTCAGGGAGATCCAGTGTGGGTTTTTTGGGGTCTGGAATGGGAACATTTGAGGTCCATTCCTTAAGGGATGGATGGTCTGTGGCACTCAGGGAGATGCAGGGTGGGTTTGGGGCTCTGGAATGGGAACATTTGAGGTCCCTTCCTTCAGGGATGGACACTCCCAAGTCTCCTTGTGGTGCTCAGAGAGATCCAAAGGGGTTTTTGGGGCTCTGGAATGGGAGCATTCGAGGTCCTTTCCATGAGGGATGGATGCTCACAGGTCTGCTGCACTGGATTGCTTTGGTGAAAAACCAAATTAATCAGCCCCAGGGGTGCAGGGAGGGTCAGCCACCCCCCCCTCTGTGAGTATCCTGCTTCCTTAAAGCACTGGAGCTGCTTCCAGCTGAAAATCCCCACTGCAAAGCAGCTGGAACTGCCCGTGCCAGTGCAGCTGGGCAGGGAGAGCTCTGAGGAGAGGCTGGGGAAATATCAAAGTGAAAAAAAAAAACTGCCGGTGCTGTTTGTACCCAGATCAAACCCCTCAAAAACCCGGTTASCACATGAAAAACAACTCCGCAGCACAGCCTTGAGGCCGGTGGGGTTTGGAATTCGAGGTGGTTTGCACACAGCCTTTACAAAGGTAAAAAAACCGGTGAGAAATCCCCACCGTGCAGCTGAAATGTGGGAGCTCTCACTCGGTATGGCAGAGGCAGCTCCTGCAGGGAGAGCAGCACATCGCTGCCAGGTCTGTGTGCAGTGTGTGCGCTGCGTTTTAATTCCTCACTCCCGGCCCACCCCGAGGAGCCGCGAGCAGAATTTCCTCCCTTGCTCAGTCTTCCAGCACGAGCAGGGCACATCTGAAAGCGCCGTGGATAAAAGAACTTTCTTCTTTCTTTTTTTTTATTTTTTTTTTTCCTTTTTGGACCAAAGGAGAAAGCCGGGATTTGAAAGCCKGAGGAACCAACAACACTCATTAGCATCCGCCTTTCTTCTGGAAGGGCTCTCGGAGGGGAATGCGAGCGCGTTTAACACCGCCTGCATCAAAGGAAGCTCAGCACAACGTCCCCGGTGGCTGTGACAGAGCCCTGAGGTGGCAAAGCCCCACAGCAGCCCGGGTTGTGCTCCCAAATCCCCCAGCACCTTCCCCTCGGCTGAGCTGGGGATTCGGGCACGGGTTGTTCGCTCTCTGACCTTGCTCCAGTTTTATTTCTTTGCTCCAGAAAAGGAGGAAGGGGGTGGATGAGGAGCTGGGGGGAGGATCCCACTCAGTGCCGTGCATCCCTGATCCTCACCTTTGGGATCTTACCTGGCTCTCCTTACCCAGGTGCCCTGTATTTGTGTTCTCCAGGCACCAGCAGGGACTGGTCTGGGGCTCCCTCCCTTCTCCCCACGACATTTCCAGTCCTGAATTTGCTTTAAAGTTCAGTGGGAGGAGCACAGGTGGGAAGTGAAGGCACACCTGGCACARGGCTGGCTGTGCTGTCCCCTCAGTCCCAGCAGCTTGGACACATCCACCCCAAATTTACACAAGTGGGTTTGTTCTGGACCCGGAGCTGCAAATCTGGGCAGCCCCAGAGTGTGGGGAATATTCCCAGGGGGTTTCCCCAGCTCCTTTCTGGGATGTGGGGAGGGGACAGGGCACAKCCCAGCCCCAAATCCCACCGGCTCAGCCCCCCTGAGAGCCCAGCCCAGCCCTGCAGAGCTGCAGGAGCGAAAGCCTCGTTAAATCTGCAATTYGGAGCTGAAATCTCCTTTATCAGAAATTTATAACCCATTTAAAATGAATCCATTCAGGGCCCAGCGAGGGTCCTGGCTGAGGGAGGAGATCATTGCCCAGGTTTATTTATACAGTTTGATARCTTTTATGCCAGGTTAGTAAAAAAGAGTCTGTGCCCATAAAACACTTTTTTTTTCTGGTTGTAAAACCGGGGAGGGTTTAATCTGTGGTGCCTTTAACTTCCTGTGGGAGCTGGGGGAGGCAGGAGGGAGCAGTTGTTCAGCCTCTCTTCCCAGCATCCCAAACCATCCCTTGGCATCCGAACCACCCCTGAGCTGCTGGTTTGGGTGGAAATCGGGATTTCCAGTATCCAGAGCCTTCCCATCCCTGTGGCAGCCCTCTTGTTAGAGGGTAGAAATTACCAAAAAACACTGATTCCCCCCTCCTCCCTTTTTTTCCCTTTTTTTATTGGCCTCTAAATAATTAACAGGCAGATCGTGCTCTGCAGCCCGAGTGGCCCCGGAGCCGATGAAATAAATCCAGAGTTGCCATTCCCAGTTCCCTAGCAACCAGGCGAAGCAGGGAAAGGCCTGAGCACCACGAGATGCTCACGGAATTCATATTCCTCACCCATGGCTGCAAAGAGCAGCCCCGGCTGCAGGGGTGGGCGTGGGGAGGGGGGGATCCCAAAATAAAGGGGACAGCTGGGAGTGGGCAATGGGAAAATGAGGATTTCTCTGGAAGAGATGGATTTGGGGGTTAAATCGCGGCTCCATCCTGCCCAGCTGAAGGACTTCGTGCAGCTTAAAGCATCCCCAAAAATCAGATTTCTGCAGATTTCTGCAGATCCCACTCGTGGCTGGGCATTGAGTTGTTCCACGCTGTGGCAGCAAAGAAATGAAGTTTTGGGGATTTTTTTTTTAAGCAGCCTGGGGTAGGTGGGGAGCTTTGGCTGTGGGAAACACGGCTGGGCTGRGGGAGGAGGGTGAGGCAGCACAGAACCCACCCGCGGTTCATGAAAACATCGAAATTTGGAGAAATAAAGTCACCCGTGTGCTGAGCGGGGCCAAAGGGACGTGGTGGATCATTGTCCAAGGGGGGCAGGAATGTCAGGGAAGGAAGGACAGGAGAACCCAAAATTCCTCGTGTGCTCGTCCAAAATGGTTTTGGACAACTTGGAATTATCCAAGGATGATCTTGGCCCTGCAGGGAGAGCTCCCTGCTCGTCCTGCTCTGCACATCCCCACTGAAAGGCACATTTATTCCCATTCTAAAGCTTGGAGGGATTTTTGCTTCACCAGGATGAGAAAAATTGATGTATAACAATGTTAAAAGCCAACCAAAAAAACCCTCAAGGATGTGCTCGGAGCACTTTGGTTTCCATTTTTTTTTGTGCATGAGAAGCAACTCCAGATTTGCTCGCGATGCAATGAATTCTCTGCCAGGAGACCAGGTTAAAACACACTTAATTGACCCCTGACTCATTAATTGTTTAAGGGGGAAGGCAGCGACAGCTCCGGAATATTAAATTAACCGCTGGAAACTCGAGGTAATTACCACGTAACATTCGCCTCTSCAGCAAACATTCCTTGAGACGGGGTAAGCAAGGCAACAATAATTGTGACAATTAATTAGAAATTAAACTGATAATGGCTACAGCTGCTAACAATTAGCGGCTAATTATGTCAAGCACTTTACGCGTTCGGAGCAGGACTGGAGGGTGGTCGGAGGGGGATAAATCACGGGYTCTGCCCTTCCTGGTGTCTGACACTTCGGAGGTTTTTTGGAAAGCTCAGCCGGGTTCCAGGGGAGGCTGGAAATTCTGAATTAACAAGGATTGGGACGAGATCCATTAAAAACCTCCCAGTTTATCAATAATTATCCGTGTTTAGAAGATTTTCAGCCTTCAAGTTTTAGAGCACCATCACTATTTTTTTTTCTTTATTTTTCTGGGTGAAAAAAGCGGTCTGGGCAGTTTTCCCCACGTCCCCTTTCTGCTCCTGGGAATCCTGACCGTATTCCAGGACAGCCATTCCATGGAAAAKGCTCCTACTTTGGTTCTCCTGAGCAGGGCAGGTGCCAGGAGCAAAAAAATGGGATTTTCCCCACCCTGTGAGTGACATGAAATGTCTCACTGCAGCATCTCTTCTGCAAAACGCGAATTTTGCCTGATTTGAGCCCCAGGGGTGACCTTGGGGCGCTGTCCCCTGGCCTGCCCCACTCTGTGGCTGCCCRCTTTTTGGGCAAGGGCTGCTCTTCCCTCCCCAAACCCCGGCTGCCAGCAGCCCCTGGTTGTTTTTGGAGCACGATGAAGCCCGGCCTTTGCCAGCACAAGACAATGCAATGCAATAATTGGAGCTGTAAAACCCATCTGTTCCAGCACACTCGGAGGTTTTGGGGTTTTTTTTCTCTCCATGATGTGGAATTGCTCGTGCTCCCCATTTATATTGAAATCCTGTGCAGGGAACGTTCCCTGCCAGGGCAGCAGAGCTCTGGGATGAAGGAAGCTGTGCCCAGGGCTTGGATTGAGGGGAAAAACTGGGGCTGCACCCACGGGAGGCACAGAGCTGCCATTGCCGAGGTTTGCACAAAATCCCGCTGCATTTTGGGGGGTTTGGAGGCCAAATCTGGTGGTGTAGGTGAAACATCAGTGATTGCTGCTGTCCCTGCCTTGTCCTGGCCCAGTTCTGCTCCATCTTCCTCTCAATGTGAGGGAGTGGAAATCCCAGGGATGTTAATGTTAATTTTGTATTAGATGATTTTTAATACCAACACCTTTTATTCTGAAATCTCCTGCACCATCTCAGGGAAACCAGTTTGCTGGTGCTGGGCTGCACAGAGGTGCCAGGTGAATCCAGCTGTTCATTTTYAGCCACGTGGCTCTGCCTGCTGCTCAGGAGATGGATCCATCACCAGGCAGCCAGGTGGGAGAGGGGAGGCTGGGGATGTTTTTCCCTGTGTGCAATCAGCAGCAGGATGTTCTGGGAGCTGGGATGCGCTTGAAGGACAGACAAAAACTCTGCAGGAGCAGAAACTGAAAAATCCCTGTGTGGCTGTCAGATAGGTATGGGGGGAAAAAAAACAAACCCCAAACCCAAGTGAAATTAAAGCCCAGGAGGTTTGTGAGCAGTGTTTGATGGGCTGGGGAGGCTGCAGGGGCTCTCCCATCTCCAGTGGGGATGTCAGAGCTGCACTGAGGCACCAGCAGTGAGGRGATGGAGGCTGCTGGTGGTTCCWGGAGAGCTGAACCACACAAAAACCCAACCCCAAAGGTTTCCCACCCCTTAATCCAGCAGCAGGCAGATGTGGAAGCTGCTCCCTGCTTCCCATCCAAAGGTTACAGGGAGCTTCTCCCACCCCACTCCAGCAGATTCCCATCCCCACCAAGCTCCCAGCTGCCAGAGCCCAGTGCTGCAGGAAACATTCCTCCTCCTGCCCACACTCTCCGTGAAGGAGCAGTTTATTCAATTTTAGGAGTTYTGGGAGCCCCAGTGAGTGCTCTGTGTTACCCCCTTCACACCAAGGCTCGCATCAAGCATCTGCTGGCTCTGCTCAGGTGAGGTGGATGCTCTGTGTGTGTGTAAAACTTCCCTTTTCCTGCTCTGCTCCCCGGGTTCTGCTGGCAAACACAACAGCTGTGCCTTGCACCGYTGCTCTTTATGTGGGTATGAGCAGACAGGGATTTTCTCTGCAATAAAAATCATCAGCAGAGCCATGGAATGGGTTTGGCTCCCTGGCTSGGGCTGCCACACGTCCAGACAGTGAAATCTGTAACCCAGAGGTGAACGTGCAGTAAAGGAATAGATAAAACACAGCAGCAGGGGGTTCACTTCAAGTGATTTTCATCTGCTTCTGAAGCTGGCAGAGCATTTAAGGATGTTTGTGGCCTCGTGCTTAATATTTCCTGGGTAAATCTGGGTCAGGGATGGATGGCTGGAGGTGTTTCAGYGCAGAGGAAGGAGATGTTTGCACCACAGGAGCTCAGTGGAGGCAGCACAGGCAGGGGGACTGAGCAGGGCCTGCACTGGTTACACTGGGATGGATTTTCTGGTGGGAACTGGGTGATTTCTGATTTTTGGAGCATTCYGTGTGCACAGGGAGCAATCCCTCCCTCTGAGGATTCCTCACCCCCTGATGCTCAGTTGGGGCCTCTCCCAGGATTCAGGCATTTGTGGGTTCAGAGCTGATGCACCAAGGTTTATTTATTATTTTTTTCCCCAAGCCAGGGATGTTTGCAATTACCCAAAGTGTGAGCACATGCTTCCAGTCCCTGTGGGAAGGAAGCCCTAATGAGATTTATTCCTCCCAGCCTGCAATAAATGGGACATGGCAGCTTTTCTCTCTGCAGCAATGCAGCGGGGCTGTAAATACTCCTGAAGTGATCTAATCCTTTTGTGCTCCTCACCAGGCACACGCACTTCCAAGTGATTCCCTTTTAAGGCTCCTCTCCCACCCAAATACCTCCTCCCTGCAGTCACTGGGGTGGTTTTGGGCAGGGGCCTGGGGGATTCCCCCTCAGCACCGGGAGCAGAGCAGGTGAAGAGGGAGCCTGAGCCAAGGGAGGAGCTGCACAAGGRACATTTTGGGATGGTTCCTGATGGATTTTCCATCCTGCACACGGAGCTGTGGGGATGCTCTGGACAGGAGGCTGGGCTTTCCATGCTCCCCCTGAGCCACAAGTGAAGTTGATGAGTTTCCTCATCCTGTGCTGCATTAAAAAYGTGTAATTGCYATCAATAATAATAATAATMATCATCATCATCATCAATGTCATTTGCTGTGCTCTGGCAGAGCTCCCATCCCTCAGGCACTGCTGGGGCCATGGGCACCATGTAAGGAATTAACTCTGAGGGGAAAAAAAAACCCCTCTGAGGGCAAACTCCRATTGTGAAGTCAGCTTTGGCTGGAGACAGGAAAATTCGGGAGTTCCTGTGTTTGCTTGAGGTGTGGATCACTGTTTTACAGAACTGAGCTGAGCTGCTCTGCGAGATGACATTGATGATAGTGATGATGATGATGATGATGATGATTCTTATTATTGATGGCAATTACACATTTTTAATGCAGCAGCACCCCTGCTGCCCCAGGTGTTCCACTGAGCCAAAAAACCAACCCCAATCCCAGAATTTCAAGCCAATCCTCACAAATCCTGCTGGGTCCCTCTGCCTGCTGCCTCTGGCTTTTACCTGTCCATATTCCAGGCTGGAAGGAAGCTCACACTGCATTCATTATGCTCKGTTCTCCCCTTGCTGCCCCTGCCTTGAGCTCGCAGGGGCTGCAGAGGCTGAAACCCCAAATATTTTGTCACTTTGGTGGCCCCAGGGTTGTTCCCAGCTGTTTCCTTATCTGCCAGGGCTCTGCTGTGTGAGCACCAAGGATCAGCTCCCTGCCCCTGACAGACTTTAATGTCAATTTTTATTGGGATTATCGACTCTTTAATTTGTCCCTCCTCCAATTCCTCTGAGGAAAACCTTTCCTTTGGCACCAGGGCCTGTTGACTCAGCTTTCCTGGGGAATCAGCTCAGCAGATGGGATTTTTAAACGCCCCCCTGGTTCTCATTCCCAGCACCTCCAGCCCAGGGATGAGCCTGGGGGGGAATCTGAGCCCCCTCTTTCTGCACTGCCCATCCCCGTGGCTCTGCTGCCCAGGTTTCACATGGAGTGAGGAGGGAAATCAGAACAGAACTGGGATTTTAGGCCTCTTTGCTGGAAGGGAAATTTCTCCCCCAAACAAATCCTTGAGGCTCCAAGTGAGCATCTGCCTGCAGCAGATGGGAAACCATGCCTGGGACTGGAGGGGCTTGAGAGGCTTCAAAGCAGGGAGGCGATGCTGGCAAAAGGCRTTTTGGGGATGAAAACAGACTTCTGGATAAAAAAAAATAAATTAAAATTTTTGGTAGGATTATTTTTCTGTATAATTTCTTCATCAGAGAATCTCAGCCCTGGAGAATGTCATCATGACTAAAGCTTTTTACTCCCCAGTTTTTGCAAATGGAACCATTTCAGCCCCTTTCCTGCAYGTGGTGTGGGCTGTAAAGGGTTCTCAGCCATTTCCTGGGGAAAAGGGTTGGGGAAAAAAATTCATTTGATGTTGTTTGTGTGGAGTCAGAAATGGCTTTATCCTGGATCCCATCATCCCATTCCCATYCAACCCTGCAAATGAGGGAGCTGATGGAAACCTCCCCCACATCAGCAAAGTGCCCTTATCTTAATAGGAAAGGACCTTTGGGGTTAGAAAGGACTGGAGGGGGTCAGGGGAGGGAATCTCTTCCAGGAGAAACGAGGCAGCTCTGCTGCTGACACCACGGAATTGATTTTTACAAGTGGGGCACTTCAACATCTTCACCTTCAAACAAACATTCAGGGGGTCAGAGATGAGCTGGGSAGCTCAGCAGCCCCCATTGTCTGGGACACTGCAAAGCCCATCAGCCAGGAAGGCTTTGGGCAGGAAATGCTGAAAAAAGAGGCTCCTGAATTTAAATTTTCAGGTTTTTTTTTTCTCTCTCCTCAGAGCAGAAGGGAGCTTTGATGTCGAAGCTGAGGACAAAACAAGCAGGAATGTGTGAGGAATTAAACACCTCGGCAGTGTTCCTGTCTCTCCCAGCTGCAGATTTTGGTGTTTTTTCAGCTTTTCCAGCCTTTGCAGCCCCTGTGGGTGGGGACRAGTGAAGCTCACTTGCATCTGAGCTTGGCAGTGGCAGCAACTGGGGCTGGACCCGGGAGATTCCTTATTTCTTTATATTTTTATTTTATTTTGTATTTTATTTTATATTTTTACTCCCACCCCGCCTTTTTCTTTGTGGTTGTCACCCCTTTAAAAATCTCGCCCGGCTGCAGCTCCAAAGCGAAGTGTTTTAGAAGCAAATCACATCTTTTCACCTAATAATCCCCGAGAAAAAAAAAGAGTTCCCCAGCAGCCCGCAGGGGACAATTAGGTGGGCTGGTGGCACTCCGCACCTCAGCGCTGACTCCCCGCGGCCTTCTGGGGACAGCCAGCTCTGAGTTTATTGCCTTCATTATCCTTTTCTCAGGAATTAAGAGCTCCTGGGACCGCCGGCCTGATGTGGCTGATTGATGTCGGGGCTGAGCAGCAGCGGGGAAATCGCCGGGCCGGGGCTGAGGATGCGAACAAAGCTCACCTTGAGAGGGGGAGATGCTCTGGGTGTGCCCGAGGGGTTTGGGGGCTCTGCTGCTCCCCCGGGGCCAGCCCTGAGCTCTCCAGGGGTTGGACACTTCATTATTGCTGTGATTTTTAATTAAGAATTGGGGGGAGCGTGCCCTGAGATGCTGGGCAGGTGAGAGGGAGGTGGGGATGTTTCACAGCACTTTGCTCAAGGAATTCCAAGCTTTACTCCCTGCTAAATCCCAGGGATTTCTGGTTTGGGAATTGTGTTTGCTGGCTGTCGATAAGGGATGGGCAGATCTCACCGTGTGTAGGAGATTTCTCTGGGCAGGAGCTGCATCAGCTGCATCTGGAGCTGCTTTTTTCCCCCTCCACGCCGTGCAGAAGGGGCTGTGCTCCCTAAAATCCCTGCATTCCAGGCAGGCTGGCTATTCCAGCATCTGCTTCATRAKAATTTCATACCACAGCATCTGTCGSTGCTGGARCTGCTGCTCCTGAGCTTCACTCGCTTTTGAAGGAGGATAAATTCCTCCCTCCCCTCTGCTGAGGGATCTCAGCTCYGAGGGAGGACAGGGGGAATTTTTCGTGGCAGTGCCAGAAAACACCACCCCTGTGCCACGGGGGTCCGGGACAGGGAGAGGGGATGGATTTGAGGGGGAATGTCGCCATTGAGCCCCTGGATCGTGCAGAAATGGAGCTTTGCACCCCACCGGCGCTGGCAGCAGAGCCCCTGAGACTGAGAGGGATCAGAGGGCAAATGTCGGGAGCTCCTGCCTYGGGGATGGAGGGATTTGGATCCAAACCAAGGGGAAGGTAGAGGAAATGGCAGCTGAGGCTCGGATGGGTGCGAGAGCTGTGCAGGGAGYGTGGAGAGCTTTGGGAGTGCAAGGGACGGGCTGGCTCCGAGCCTCGGGGATGTCAGGGACAGCGCAGGGGCCAAGGGGAGCGGGGTTAATCCCACCTGCATTTGCCAGATCAGATTTGCCCTGCTGCTGAGTGAGGTGAGACCCCTCTGCCCTGTGCTGCTGCCCCCACATCGATGGTGTGACCCCGGGGCCATGGGAGCGCTAATCCCGCCCGGTTTGATGGGAGAGCAGCCCTGCCCTGCCCCGCTGCCTCTGCCCTCATCCCTCTGCCCATCCCGGGCACGGGGGACACCGGGCTGGGCTGCCCCGAGGTTTGATGGGCAGAGCAGCTCTGCCGTGCCCCGCTGCCGCTGCCCGCATCCCCTCTGCGCATCCCGGGCACGGGGCACACCGGGCTGGGCTGCCCCGAGGTGGGGCTGGGGGCCGGGGCCGCTGGATGGCACTGCTGCCTTGCACAAACACCGCAGCTGCCGCCCGGACCCGGGAGGTGGAAAGGGAACGCCGCAGGGACACGGCCCGGGGTGGCACTTGTCACCTGTCACCCTCCTGGCAGAGCTCTCCGGGCTGGAACGGCACCGGCAGCCTCAGCCCCGGCGGGATGGGGGCTGTGCCATCTGCCCTGGGTGGGATCAGCCGCCCCTCAGGAACAGGGGACAGACGGATCCCAAACCCCCTTTCTGTTCTTGGGTGCCCCGAGGTGCCTCCAGCCCCTGCTTTGTGGCTGGAGCTTCACAAAGGCTCTCAGGGCTTTGCTTTCTGCTCCCCTTTCCTGTCTGAGCTGGATTTGAAAAAGGGAAAACCCCCAGGAAACAGCAGGAAGAGGAAAAGCTGCAGAGAGGATGAGAAGTGACATTTCTTGGGCCGTGCTGAGAAACTTTGCAGGTCACTCTTGCTTAGCTCCTGTCCTGGACCTTCCTCAGAGCCTGGCCAGGGCTGGGGCAGGGAGGCAGAGCAGAGGTGACAAATCCAGAGGGAAAAGGAAAGGGGAAAACTTTGTGTGGGCTCAGCAGATGGAAACCCGGCCACTTGACCTTCTTTGAACTTATTTCAAAGCCATCAGGCACGGRGAAAATTGAGGCTATAACTCAGGTTGCTCCTGTTGGTCACATTACCAATCCCATTACCCTGGGCTGTTTGTCTTAATTGAGCTGCAGCCTGGCCTATGACTAATTGCCAGGTCACGCTGGCCCTAAATTAAAGAACAGGGTTGTTGGTTTTTTTTTCTACTTTGAACAACTTTAAACTCCAGTTATTGTCACATTTCTTCCAAAAGTCTGTGGGTTTTCTCCAGGCAGCCTAAATGGTGTGCTGAGTTCAAACCAAGCCACATTTTTCTCCTTGGGATGGTTATTTCTATTCCACTGGTGGCTACAGAGAAAATGGCCCTGGAGGTTRCTGTCTCTGGAACGGGGGGGAGGCTGTGCTGAGTTTTTCCTGCACTGCAGAGCTCTCAGAGATGCCCACAGTGAGGAAGGGAGGCTGAAAAAAACAAGAGCTGGATAAAATCACTGCRTGAAATCCACCTCACCCTTTGCTGTGCCCCTTCTGCCAGGGCTGCAGGCATCAATCCCATCAGGGGATGCTGCTGGGGGTGTCCAGRATGTTCTGCAGGAGGGTTTGTGAGGCTGGGACAGGGCTCACCTCCCTGCCCCGGGGCAGAGGGAGGAGGTGGCACAGGGATCCAACTCCTGCTGTCCTTCCCTTGCCTCCCCAGGCAGCATTCCCAGAGAAAAGCCAAAATGAAATGAAATAAAAGGCCAAACCGGCCCATGCCCAGGGTTTTTGTGGGTCCTGCATCCCGCCCCAGCCTCCCCTCATGGAATCATTGAGCTCCCTTTGCTCCTGGCCTATAAAATGAGGCTCAAACCCTGCCCTGCTCTGCCACAAGCAGGGTTAATTAATATTCATGAGGCAGGGAAATATTCCAGGGGAGGGAATGGCTCTGTCTGCTGYGCCTAATGAACATCTGTCATCTCCAGCACCCGGCAAGGTAAGAGTGACACGGAAATGTGAGTTCTGCCGCACACCCAGACACTTCAGAGCTATTTCCCCACTCACACAAACCGAATTAGCACCTGCTGCGGGAGGCGCAGGGGCATCCATTCACACAAACAGGGTTTTTTTTTTTCCATCAAGGAATGCGTTTCAGAGATAGAGGCAGCCTCGGTTTCACAATTAGGCAATTAACGGGGCCATTAAAAGTGAGTTAAGCCCATTGAAGCAAAATGAAGCGCACCCAGAAATTCGCAATTGGGTGTCACAGACGCCAAGCTTGACGTTCCTGGTGGCTGTCACTGGTTCCTGGTGGCTGTCACTGGTTCCTGGTGGCTGTCACTGGTCCCCTCTCTCCAAATTCCTCGGGGGAATATCATCAGCCCTGACAGCTGCACACAGCTGTGCTCCTGGACCTGCTCAGTGCTGAACATTTGATAGGAGAATATTTGATTTGAGGGGCAAAAAAATTCAAATTCCACCAATCCAGGTGCTGCATGCTGCCTGTTTCAGTGCCAAGGAAACTCCCTGGAAGTTGGCGAGGCCCAAAAGTCACCAGGTCCTGGTGCAGCCCAGGTTTTGTGTGTTGTAACAGAAACCTGAAATTTCCCTGCCCCTCTGAAGGGCTCTGATCCCTCATTCCCAATTCTAGCAGCTGGGATAACAAACTGTGCTGGGAAAAGCCTCTGACAGAGCTGGGCTGATTTGTCCTGGGTATTTATTGATTAATATAATCCAAGCTTACAAGCTCCTGAGCGCYGGCTCCTCTTTATTTCTTTATTTTTATGGCTCATTAACATCCACCTGAAGGAGGGATGGGTGCTTTAAAGAGAGCAGAATTCAGAAAAGCAGCTCCCTGCTCAAAAGCCACCTCACCCTTTGCTGTGCCCTGGCCCAGTGGTTTTGGCTCCATCACAAAGCTTCCCCCCACAACCCACACCACATTTATTGTCCATCCAGGAGGGAAAGGCTCAGAAACAAGAGCAGGGAATGTGAGGGAGCAAGAAAAACCCCCTGCAAGAGAGGAGGTCAAGGAATTCTCAATGGGAGAATGAGTCAAGGTGCCCACTTGGCCAGGTTGGGTTTGTGTGGACGTGTCCCCTCGCATTAGTTTTACATCTCGGGGCTATTGTGGGGGTTTATTGTGCTGGAAACCATTCTCCAAAGCGAAAATGCCCCCCTGCCTCTCACAGGCCCTTTGTGCGGGCAGGGAGCGGGGATGTTTTTGTGTCTGGGCTGAGCCCTGGCCTCTCCTCCCGTTCCTGACGCTTCACGGATTGTTCTCACATTTGGACACACTTCAATGGACACTTTTTCATATTTTCTCTCCTTTTCCTTTTTTTTTTTTTTTTTNTTCTGTCTTTTGTACATTTTCTCTCTCTCTTTTCAAGCCTGAAGAGGGAGTTTGGAAGATAACAAGCCCATTTGTCTGCTGCTTTTGGAAATGTAGAGATCGATTTTTGTTCGGTTTCTCTGTTTGCACCTGAACTCCACTGGACAGAGCAGCCAGGGGGGGAAAATGATGGATCAGCGAGGAGGAAGATGAGCTGCAAAGCACAGGAGAGTCCCACCAGGCTGAGTCTGGGCTCTCCCACGCCCTTTGTGGGTGGTGTGAGTGATTCTGACCCAAAAGCTGTTCCTGGTTCCCCTCTGTGCTGCCAGAGGCTCGGGGATGTTCTCAGGGGTGCTCTGAATGGGGTTTATCGACTCCTTATCGACTCCTCATCGACTGCCCAGCCCAGCCCTGGGTTTGATGTTCAATTCATCTGAAGGATATTCCYCCACCTGCGGGGAGCTGTTTGTTGGGGGGAGGATTCAGGGCAGCAGAAGCAAGGAAAGAAGGAGAGCAGCTCGTTAAATAATTACCAGGAGGGGCTGGAATCCCTGATTTCTGGCAGGATTTTATTATTTTATTCATTCCCGGGTGCAGCGGTCCCAAGAGGATTGGGATAAAAAAAAAACAACCCAAAAAAAATCAAACAAATCAATGTACACACAAACTGCAGCCGTGATAAAATTCCAACATGGAACAACAGGTTGTGAAGACTCCCCGGCAGAGCTGGCAGAGCTGCTTTGTGCACCTTTATGTTGCTCTGAACAAACATTTTTGGTCTCCAAAGGTGGTGTAGGAAGTGTTCCCTCACCTCCCATCCCTCCACGCCTCCCAGAGCTCCTGGAGATGGTTGCTGTGCCATGGGCTGAGCYGGGTGCTGGCTGTGGAGCGGGGAGAGCGGCTTGTTTTGATTTCCGTTTCAATATTTAGACACGATTTGCATCTCATTAGCATGCCGATGGTTGGGGGRGCTTTGTTGGGATGTCACATCCAAGGCGGTGCTGTGACAGCCGCCTCACCTCACAATCAGCTGCCATCCTGCCAGGGTGGGAGCTTTTCACCTGGGGTGCAGGTGATCAGCCCTGGCTCTGGGAAGGAAAGGAGGAATTCCTTGGAAAGCCCTCAAAACGCTGAGGGGGAGACTCAAAGGTCACCCCAAAGAAGGGTTGGGTAAACACTGATTAACGCTGATGGAGAAATGGGGATTTAAAACCTTCTTCATTGTTCCAATGGCCCATTCCAGAAAAAAAAAAAATCCACTTTTACATCAATCTGTGTCACACAAATGTCATTTTCTCCCCCCAAAAAACCTTGTTGGTGTGAGGGGCAGCCTTGGCAGCAGCCTGGGGGGACTGAGGGAACTGAGACTGGAACCCAGGGGCTGCAGCTTTGCTGGGTGTGGGGAAATGAAGGATTTGGGATGTGCTGCCTTGTTTACAGCGTGACTTTGTGACTCCCACCCCTCATCTCTGCTGCCCAGAGGCTGAGGAACTTCCCTTGGRTTTTACTCCTGATTTTCACCTCTTTTTTCCCCCTCTCAGGGCAGAACCCCTGAGGTTGTCAGGCCTGGCTCTCCAGAGCTGCTGTTCCAGCTGTTTTCTGCCCACGCAGGGCTCTGCTCCATCCAGCCAGCATTTCCTGTGCCAGGGCCTCTTCCCCAACGTGCCCTGGGCTGGCTTTGGGCACAAACCCTGGGATTTTGTGCTCACAGCATCCTCACCCCCCAGCTGGTGGGATGAGAGCACACACAGAGCTGGGACAGCCCCAAGTTTTGCCCTGCACCTGCTGAATTCCTGTGGAAGTTTTGGATCAGGGCTGAGGATGGGACACAGTGCCAGGATCTTCCTCCCCTGAGCATCCCAGCAGCTCCTCTGCCAGGGATTCCGGGCTCCAGGTGCTCAGGGCAGGTTCCAGGGGTTCCTGGGATGTCAGACACTGCACCCACACAAGAGCCCAGCCAAGAGCAGCTTGGCTTTGCCCAGCCTTTAAATTGGATTAATGTGCAACTGCAGCTCCTGCACAAACTCCATCAGTTTGTCTGCAATTAACTCGTGCCTCTTGCAGAGTGAAGGTTTTTTTGGTGCTGTTTTTGATTTCCCTTGGGGAGAGTTAAAAAAGAAAAAAAGAAAAATAAAAAAGAGGCAAATGAGCAGCTGATGGAGCCCTGCTTTTCATCCTGCAAGCTGCCAACTGCTGGCTCTGTCCCCTCATGGCCACGAACAAGGGAAGCTCTGCCCTCGTTAGGTTTTATTGCTTCTGCTGGGCTGAACAATAACAAAGGTGCAGGAGTGGAGCTGCAGGTGCAGGACCCAGCTCCTGCCCCTTAATGAGGGACCGTGGTGGTGGGTGCAGTGATTTTATGGGGGATTTTATGGGGTGTGACCTCAGACAAACACGACAAAATCAGAATTTGGGGCATGAGAAGAAAGGTTTAAGCTCACTTGGGTTTTTTTGTCATGGGCTAGTGGGGTGCACAGAGGCAAACACTGAGATTTATAACTTTATTGAAGTTCTGTGAATTTGTTTAGCTGGGTGCACGTCTGAGTCTGAGCTTTCATTTAATGCAGGGATTATTTCTRGGTGGGATTTAGGCTCTGTGTGTCTTCAGTGAGGAGAAAAAAAATCAACTCCTTTGGATAAACTTGCATCTCACAGATGACACGAGGTTCAGAATTTACACTCCTGAGCCAAACTTTGTGACAGGAAAAATTCAAATGCATCCCAGTCAAATTTTGCTGTTGCCTGTTCTGGGTTTGGAAAAAAAAATTAAAAAGTTGAAATTTAATAAAAAATTTTAAAAATGAAAATGCATCCCAGTCAAATTTTGTTATTGCCTGTTCTGGGTTCAAAAAAATAAAAAAAAAAAAAGGAAAAAATTTCTGGCATGGCAAATTCAACCTGGCTGCAACTTTTCTCTGTCAGTCTTGGCTGCCGGAAGAGGATTAAGTCCATTTTTGTGTGGCTTGGGGATTGTTTGCTCTGCTCTATGCTTGGTTTTTTTTTTGTTTTCCTCTTGACTTTGCACTTTGGTTTGACTCGAAATAGAAACATCTGTGGCTGGAGCCTCTCTCCAGAGAGCCAGRCCTGTTTATTCTCCTTTTTCTGGGCTAAAATTGCTGGAGAAATTCCTGTTCWAGTCCTGACTCCMCGGATTTCTCAGGGATTTCAGTGRTACAAACATTTTCCTGAGKGGGTTTGGTRCCTCYTWTTTTCTCTACTATTTAAGTGCAAGAATGAGGGGAAGAGAAWCACCCTGTGAAGGAGTCAGAACATCAGTGGGAGGCTCCTTCTCTGCTYTGCTGGCYGAAGCAGCTCCCAATTCCRAGTTGTTCCCCTCTGTTGWGCTTGGGCTGTGCCAAGAACGATCCCATGAGATCCTCCCTGCCCTCCMAATCTCCCAGCTCTGTAGATTTTGGCTTTCCACTTTATTTTCCTTGGGTTTGGGAGAGGAAAGCAGTGGAAGGGATGGAGGTGGCCTGGAGCACTTTGTCATTTGGGATTCATTGTTGTGCTGCCTCGGTGAAAAGTTGGTTCTTGTTGACTCCTCCACCCTGCCCTGCATCCCATCAGAACTGCCCAGGGAGCTGCAGGAAAGGAAAAAACTGATTCCAGGGGTTCTGATTCTCAATCAGGTGATTCTGGAATCCTTGGGTGGCACTCCATCATTCCCTGGAGCCTCAAGGCCTCTGGAATTCACTGCCAGGGAGATGATGCCGAAAACCCCCTCCCAAGTGCCCCGAGGGGAGCAGCCCCGCTCCCAGCTGTGCCTCRGCTTCCCCAGGCTCAGGAGCTGCCCTGCAGCTGCACACTCGGCACATCTGGCTCTCCAGGAGTGAACATTCCAGCCCTTTCCAGGCTTTCCTATTGAAGTTGTGCAGCTCTTCCCGCTGGTAATTAGGGTAATTAATGGCTGTAAATAAGGGAGGTTGGGTGCAGAAGGAAGTGAGAGCTGTTCGTGCAGGGAGGGGAACCTTTCCTGGCGCATCCAGCGGCCCTGGAGCTCGGGATGCTCCTGGCTGGAAATCAGGGAATTCTGTTACATTCAGGGCTTTGCAGAGCAGCTCCAGGGAAATCAGGGCTGGGGAATGCAAACGTGACCCYGGCACGGAGCTGTGTGCGGGGTTAGGAGATGTCTGCGTTTGTTTTTAGAGGAGATCATTCCGCGGGAAGCTGCAGGGAAGGATTCCCTGTCCCAGCCCACCCAGGCTGCTGTTCCTCCTTCACCCGGGGGTTTCTGCAATGGAAGCCACGTGTGCACAGCCAGGGCAGGGGGAGCAGCACCCCCGGGCACGGGGGATCAATGATTCCCTGCCTGGGGAGAACATCCCCAGCTGATTGACCCGGCCCACGTCCCCTGCCTGTATGGTGGAAATGAGTTAATTTGAAAGTTGTGCTTGAGATTTGCCTGGTGCTTTCCCTCTTCTGCTCTTCGTAATTAAACATTTCAGCTTTAATTTCTCCTGTCTCTGTGAACAGCATCATCTTTTACCTGCTAAGTTATGCTTTGATAGCTTTGCTTTGCTGCCAGAGCCTCCCATCACCACAGTTCTGTTCTCTCCCCTGATTTGAACAGCTCACTCCTCTTCATGAGGCACTCAGAGTCTCATTTGAAGTCCTTAGAATATGAATTATCTGGGAGGAGACTGGGGAAATATTGGAAATCTGTTGGATTTGGGCTCCAGAGCACARGGTGAATGGGATCTTTGGCCTCTTATTCACATGTGTCCCTTTAAAATGAGGATTTTGAGAATTGGAGTTCAGTTTTCTCTCATGATCAAAGCAGGAATGGAGATTTCTGAATAATCTTGAGCCTTCCTTCAGGCTTGTTGGTTTGGGTTTTTTTTTCCAATCAATTGATTTACTTGGAGCTGCTGTCCTAAAGGCTAATGAGGCAGCACAGACATTTATGGATGATATTTCCCCAGCTCTGATGGGACTCTTTTAATGCCTAATTAACTCTGTACCAAAGCATCCCCATCCTCCTGAAATCTGAGCCACCAAAAACCCCACTTCTCGTTGATTTTTCACCCAGGGCTTGTGAAAGCTGAGTCTTGGCTTCCCTGATCCCCCCTGGAATGAAGGAGGAGACCACCAGCACCACTGGCTCTGGGGCTGGGCCTTTGCAGGCAGAGATTTGGGGGTTTCCAGATAAAATACCAACTTATTTTGGTGAGGAGGGGAGGGGATGTGTGAAAAGTGGAATTTAYTTGTGTGGCTGAGAAGGTTTTTGGCCAAGCCTGAATCTCCTCAGGGAGGGGGATTGCAGGGGCAAGGCTGAGCCAAACACAAACAGCTTTGGGGAGCCAGGAATTCCTTCAGGCCCATGAAAAGAACAATATTTGTGGAAGATCTGGACAGGCCTCGAGCTGGATGCAGAGCCAGCCCTGCCCAGAACAACGTGAGCATCTCCACGAGGTTTGTTTGGGAACAGGAGCCACCCAGAAATGCCAGCAGAGCTCTGGTGGCTTTGGCTTTCCTGCTGGAATGTGGCTGAGGGGGATTCAGAGGATCCTTGGGAGAGAGAGGGAGGCCTCAGGGCTTTGAAGCTGATCCTGTAATTAAGGCCATATTTATATAAAAGTAAACATTTGGGATAAGAACTCGGCGCTTCCTCCTCTCCTCCTGCTGCTGCTGGGTGAAACTTTGCTTTGTGCTCCTGGGCTTGGCCATTTGCAGCAGCTCAGGGTGAGGGGACAGCACTGATGGCCATGAGAGGAGCTGCTCCCGAGGCTCTCCAGCATCACCCCTGCCTCATTCCACCCTTGGGATGAGTGGGAAAAAGCTCCAGGAGGAGCCAGGAGTGGGGGATTTGTCCTAAATGCAGTTTAGGGGGTGGTTTGCTGCTGCAATCTGTGTGTGGAACCCTCCAGGGGCAGAACTGGGAATGGATTCTGCCCTTTTGGAGCAGTGGGAGGAAGGGGAGAGAGGGGCAGGAGGGAGCTGGGGTTGGGATCTCACAGCTCCCACATTCCCCGTGCTKCACTCCTGGCTCTGTTCAGCACCCACAGCAAGAAATGAGGGAATTCTGCCCCTGGAAATCCGGGAATCTCCTTGTGCCCAAAGCCCTGCCCAGCTGGAATTCTGCTGGAACAGCCCCAGGCTTTCAGATGTGAGCCAGGAAAGCTCCTCCTGCAGGCACCATGTGCCAGAGGTCACTTCCAAGGGCTTCTGTTCTCCAGGTCAGCTCAGAGACAGAGAAAGAGGAGAAAAATCTCTGAATCTCCCTAAAAAATAATTTTACCTGGGAGTGGCTCTTCAGCTGAGAGGGCASAGCACTGATGGACCAGCATGSAGAGGAACTGGGGTGCTATAATTAYATAWATTGTATTTATAAATACAATTTRTCAGGAGTTCTGTGGYTCCACAACCAGCCKGGGCTCAATCCCCTCAGAWCCTKCAAGAATTTCTCTTTCTGGGYCATTTTTTGATAGAGAGAATTTGGGAGGAAGATTCTKGCTGCCTGTTGATGTGACCTTCAAAGGAAGAGAGGGGGTGGAAGGCTCGACACRGGCTGGAATGTCTCATTCCATGAGAGACACCAGGAAAAGTTGGATTGATTGATGCATAACTCCCCAAGGGGGAGAGGATTTTATTAGAGGAAATGACTGCCAAAAAAATCCTGGAATAATTAATATCAGCACTTGCAGTTTTTAAGTGCTGCGAGAGAGAGAAAATGAGGGGAATTTATAATCCAGAGCACAGGGCTGAACTCGGGGGCTGTGTGCTCCATCCGAGGCACTGAACACGCTGATGGAGCAGCAGATATTTCACMGTTTCAATTAGCACAGATTACTTTATTACTTTCTCCCAGACAGTAATTATTTTGGTGATGAGGAAGCCTTGCAGATTTTTTAATTTTCCCCGTGCACGTGGGGATGGAGCAGAACAATGAACTGCAGGAAAGTCAGATTCCCCCAGAACTTYGGGGATGGATGGCTCAAGGAAATCCTGCTGGCATTGAACAGCCTGCAAGTGGCATCAGCTCAGGGAAATTCAGTGTTTGTTAGCAAACAGAAAGCATTTTCAACCCCCTTTCATCAGGGGTGTGTTTGGAGCAAAGAGGAGCAAGGGATGTGTGAGGATTTTGGAAAGGAGCTGGCACGAGTTGGAGGATAAATGGATCTTGTTCAGGCTCCTGTGCCTGAGCTCAGGCTGCCTCTGAATTCAGGGGAATTTCACCTGGGGCTGGGCTGGTGTCAGGGTCCTGAAATGGGCTCATTTATCCCGTGATARGGGCAGGAATGTTCTGGGCTCCAGAGCTGGCCCCGTGCTGCCCCTTCCATGGAAATCTGGGCTCTTTTGCTGGGGAATTCCAGGTTTAACATCCCCAAACCTGCTCACACCTGCAGAACCTCACTTTTTTTTTGAGGTGGAGTTTGACTGGCTCTGAGCTGCTGTGGCCAAAACCAGCTGTGTTTGTGGGGGAAAACTGGAATAAATCAAAGCCAAACAGTGCTTTTTTCTTTGATTTGAATGATTTCCAATTTTTTTTCCATTGAAATTTGCAATGGACCAGAAGTTTTTATTTCAAGGCCCTGTTTTCTTGAGGAGAGTGGCAGAGAAGAGACAGGACCTGATGGAAGAAGAGGCACTTGAGGAGCTGCTATGAAACCTCTGTGGCCCTGCCCTGTTTCGGTGCTCAGGCAGAGCTGAGGTTTTATTCTGCTCTGGTACCGGTCCATGGCAGTGTGATTAGGGAGCCTGTTGTCCAAGCTGTCACTGAGCAGATGTGCCCATTGTAAAATCCCATTCCTGCCGTTCACTGCCTGCTTTTTGTTTCCTCCCAGGCCCCTGCTCTGCCCAAAGCAAACACTGCTGGCACTCTGCAAACACCCAGGCAGGGCTCAGCTGCCTTTTTKGGGGGACAGAAAAGGAGATTTTATCTGCTCCTCTGTCCCCTTGCAGCTGCCCAGGGCTGTTAGCTCCATTCTTCCCCAATAAATTTGATTTCCACGAGCAGAGGTGGGTGATGAAAGTCTCTGTCCCGCAGGGCCTTTGTGCTCAGCCTTATCAGCCCCTGCCCAGGGATTGTTTTCCTGGCTCCCAGTGGCAGGACTTGCTCCTGGAAGGGCTGTGTGGAAGACATTCCTTTTCTCTGCCCTCTGGCTGCACAGATTTGCACAAATGGAAAACAAGGAAAGCAGCCCCAGCACTAAGAACTGAGTGTTTCTGCAGTAAAAATCAGCGTGGCTCCACTGATTTCACAGGCTTGGATAATTCACACTGGTTTTTCCCTGGTTTGGGTTTAATCCCTCAGCAAAAMGAGGGGAAATTGCCATTTTTGGGGCACCCTGGCCAACAGTGTCACTATTTCACCTGTAAATGAGGAAAAGACTGGATTTGGGGATGCTTTCAGTGCTCCTGGATCCCCCTCTCTGGGCAGGAGCAGTGTGGGATGAGAGGGAAGGAGTCCCTGTGGATTGTGCTGCAAAACAACCAAAGCCCCCTGGTCAGCATTACCTCTGTAGTGATAATTAGCCCAAAATTCACAGATTTCTCCCTCTCCCATCAGAGCATCTGAATCACCCACCAGGCTCTGGAGGAGTCAGTGCCCACCCCTCTCTGGGCACTGCCCTTTGCTGCTCCTTTTTTAGGGGACAAACCAGGTGGCAGAGGGGAAGCAGGAGCTGCTCCATGGCTTTTTTTGGTGTGCAGAGCYGCTCTAATTTTAGCTCTCTGCCTTAATTACAAGGTTTTGAGCTGGTTTCTCTCTGCCTCCCCTCTCTGTGGCCGTGTTTACCAGGAGGAAAATAAATAGGAGCTCTCCCAAGGCCAAACTCTCAAATTGCTCCCTTAGAAAATGTTGGGTTTAAATTGCCTGTGGTCCTGAAGCTCTTCCCAAGGCCCTGCCTTGATCTCAGTTTAAGAGCAGCTCTATAAATAAGCACGAGCAGTGGTAAATCTCCCAGTAATGTGGTTCTATTGTGTGGCAGGAGCTCYAAAAAGTCAGCACAAAGGTGCTTTGCAAGCCAGGAATTCCAACTGCTGTGTCAAGCACACTCARGCTGAAGCATGGAAGAGGCAAAGCCAAATTTATCCTAAAGCTTTAAGTTGGATCCACCCCATTCTGTGCCAGGAGGGATCATTTATTGCTGTAAATCACCACGAGAGAGAGAGGATTAATTGCCTGGCATTAGCAGCACGTCCTCTGGTGGAATTATCACCCCRGCCATGGCACCAGGACATATTTCACCTCCTGTGCCCAGGGTGGGAACAGGAGCAGCTTCCTGGGTGTTCATCAAGGCCCCTATTAATCAGGGCAAGACACTGTAATTGTGATTACAGTTAGAAATCAATTAATGCTCACCTCAGAATAAAGCAGAGCTCTCAGCTGCAGCAGGTGCCCACTCTGGGACTTCAGAGCCCTTTTTTGGTCTCACAGCACCTCAAGCCCTGCCTTGCTTTGCAATCAGCTGGGCTGGTTTTGTTGTCCTCTCATTCCCTCCCTTCAGGAGGTCCTGGTGCTGCTTCCAGAGCAGACAGTTCTGGAATTCAGGGCTATAAAAGGTTGCTCCAAGGCAGGGAGATGTGGCTGTTAGAGAGAGATGTTGGACGTGGGGTTTGTCCCTCCTGATCCCTGGAATTAATGCCATTTTTGGCATCCTGCTCTGGCCAGCCTGAACCAAATCCTGATTTTCCAGGCTCAGCCTTTGGCTGGGGTGTCTGAGCTCAGTGTGAACTGAGCAGGGCAGAGGGGAGGGACTGGGGGGTCACAGCAGCCTCGAGTGGGGGTTCATTCACTTCACACCCACCCAGACTCCTCCGAGATCCCCTGTGCAGGATTCCTGGCTGTGCTCAGCTCCCTCCAGCCCCAACAGACTCAGGGGGAGCACCCAGGAGCAGCAGCTCCCCCTCAGCCTCTGGGACAGGACTCTGCAGGATTTTTGGGAAGAGGAATCAGGGGCTGAAGAGCTGAGRGGGCTCAGCAGAGAGGGGAGCTGGTGGTGTGAGCCCAGCTCTGGGGCTGGCAGGGACTTTCTGGTCAGAATGAACTGGCACAAACAGCAAAGAAACCTCAGGTTTGGGGTTTTTCAGCCTTGCCCAGGAATCCTGAAGGGAGGAGATGTCCCTGGTGTCCCTGGGCAAGGGCTGCTCACCCCTGTGTGCCGTGCCAGGGGTTTGTGCCAGGCTGCACAGGCAGGAGCAGAAAACACASAGCAAAGGCAGAACCAGGCTGGGGCAGGCAAAAAAAAACACCAGAGTTTGGGAGTGTTTGTTCAGCCTGAAAGCATTTTCTGGTGCTTCCCCTTTTCCGTTAAGCGAATCCAGATTAATTTTCATCTCTRGATCTGATGAGCAGATGCTGCTTTGCTTCCTTCCCTCGCAGCTCTCCTTTCAAACAGCACCGGCCTCAATTCTGGCTGCTGCTGGTGGAGAATTCCCCGAAGGAAGGGAACTTCTCCTGGAGGGCTGCGGGAAGAGCCCTGGAGCGGGGATTGYCCTGCCAAGGAGCGGGATGGGCTCGAATCAGGTCGCTGCAGGAGAGGGGAGCCCAAAGGAGGGAGGCTGGGAAAGGCCAGCACAGCCACTCCTGATTCCTGGAGAGGAGAGATGAATTCAGATCCTCTGGTGTGCGCAAGGAAAGAGAGGGGAGGGGGGGGAAAGAAAAAAAAAAAAATCTGTTTGAAAACAAAGGGGCCCAGCGCTGCCTGTGCTCCCGGGCTGGGTCATTAACGGGGCTGGGTCATTAACGGGGCTGGGTCATTAACGGGGCTGCTGAAAAGGGGAACAAACGGCTCCTGCATCATCACCGAGCTCGCACAAACCGCTCCCGACACCGGGCTTTGTTCCGGCAGAAAGGGGGGCACGGAGCCCCTGGAAGCGGAGGGGACAGCGGGGTCTCACGTGGCTGATGAGGGGACCCCAAAGTGGCCCCAAAAACCAGCGGCGGCCTCAGCCCCGAACGGGGAAATGTCCCCAGGGTCACAAACTGCCCCAAGGGAGATGAGGGCTGTTGGATTCTGTCGCTGTTGAGAGGAAAATTAACCCACAAATACCAGGGGTTTGTGTCCAAAAAGGAGACAGGGGAGTGCTTTGCTTTATTGGAATAAAGACAGAGGACACGGAACATTTCCCTTTGGGTCTCTGCAATTTTTGGAGGATGCAGCCTCCTTTTATCCCAATTTCCCTCTCTCTTTCCCCACTGGCTGAGGCACTTGAGACGTGCAGACTCCCTGAAACACCTCACACCTAAAGATTCCCCTTTAACCTGTAACCCCCCTTTGAATTTGTAATCCTTACGGAATTTAGGAGGTTGGTAATTTCTTTATTGCCATAGGAATCCTAACAGAAACACAGAGAACGAGGTGAGAACCTCGTGTGAATGAAGCGCRAACCTCATGTAAATGAAGTGAAAGCCTCATTTAGGACTCGATCCCTTCTCCTCACTCTCTGTGGAGCACAGAGAAGGAAGAGTTGATAACTGAGAGAGGTATCGAGCCAACCTCTGCCCGCCTGGATCCGAGTTCAGCTCAGCCTCTGACCAAAAGCTCTGCAAATCAATYCGGGCTGACGAGCCCAGCTCCGGCTGCAGCGCCAGGGCAAACGGGGATGGGCTCAGCGCTGAGAAAAAATTCCCCAGCGTTCCTGACCTGGGRTGGAGTAAAACACTCAGAGCACGAGCACAGCAGAGAGAAAAATCATTTATTAGTGAGCACCAGAGCTGGAGAATACTCAGCTCCCTGCAGCTGCTGGATGGCTTTGGCTGCGATGTCACCAATTCTAAGATTTTTTGGAGAAAAAAATTGAATTTCCAGCACGATTCCCACCCTTCCTGGGAGAAAGTCCATGGGATTTCACTGGAACACGCAAACTCAGGGCTCGTTCCTCTCTGAGAAAATGACTTTGGGGCTGATGTCAAATGTCCTGTTCCTTTTGGTGCTGCTCATTCCCATTTGTTGGSTTTGATCCTTTTTGGGTGCAGGGAAAGGAGGATTTTGGCTGACTCCCTGCCTTTGGAGCTGAGGTGTTTCCAGCCCTCTGATGATGACATATCGCCGCTTTTTGGGCTCACTCTGATGGGATAAGGACAGCCCTGGGGAGCTGCAAACTTCCATTACTTTTTAATGGGAGGGACTTTAATGGAAAGGCTGAAATTGTGCTTCCTTATTGCGGTGCCTCAGCATTTTCTGGAGCCATCAATTCTCCCCTCGCCCCTCTGTTATTACCGATGTCTCAATTCTTTCTACTCCTCTGAGCACTTAAATTGAAATAAAATAAGGTTTAGGCTTTATGTATTTTTAATAGAATGAAATTCAGCTTAAAGTTGTAGGAAAAAACAGTTCTTGGCATGACTTTGGATCAAGTGCTCAATAAATGAGCAGCGAGAGGGGAAATGCAGGATTGTCAGTGTGGGAGGGGGAAGTTCCCGGTGTTGTCTCTGTGGCTCCCTCCCTTGTTTCAAATTATTTCAAATTCCCTTTTCCCCTGTTAATTCTGCCTGCYTGAGTTCATTCTGTGTTTTATCTGGTCCGTTCCCTTTTCTCAGCCAAAGTGCTGAGGCACGAACGCCTCCTCACATCCCACTGCAACGGCAGAGGTGTGGAAAGCAGGGTGGTTTTGGGAATAACCGGGTGATTTTGGGAATAACCGGGTGATTTTGGGAATAATCGGGTGGTTTTGGGAATAACCCGGTGATTTTGGGAATAACTGAGTGATTTTGGGAATAACCGGGTGGTTTTGGGAATAACTGAGTGATTTTGGGAATAACCGGGTGATTTTGGGAATAACCGAGTGATTTTGGGAATATCAGGTGAAAATCTCACCTTTTACACAAGGGAAGCAATGAAACAAAACCGACTTTGGGTGTTTTTTTGGTGTGGTTGTTGAAATGCAAGCCGATGTTTGAGTTGAAAGTGCTGCAGGCCTGAAGGAACAGGGGGAAATCGAGGAGTGTGGGTGGATTGGGATGAACATTCCTGCAAAGGGAACTGGACTGAAAGCCCCAAAGGCTTTTCCCAATTAATCCAACATTCCCCTGCAGGAATGAGTCAGAACCAAGCACTGAGGCCAGCCTGATACTGAGTCTAAATTAACACATAACCCCCCAAAATAATCAGCACCGTGACCCCCCGGCACTCCGTGGGATGGTTCTGGAAAAAGGAGGAGGCTGAAGGACATTTTCCATATGAAWATCTGTTCTTTCCCTGTCCCCCAGCACGCTGAATTCAACTTGGCTCCAGCCGTGCCAGTCCAGGCTTGTATTTTCAATTTCCAGCTGAGTTTTGGGATCGTTTTTTAAGCCAGAAACAATTAAATCAAGTCCTAGTGTAGCTGTTAATTATAAGGAAATTGGGACTTATTTCAAGGACCCTGCTGTTGTGTTCTGCTTTTCTTTTGAACTCATTTTTGTTTTTAAATCATAAATAGGAAATCGGGATGCTTGGAAGACTCTCAGCATCCAGATTTCCAAGGCCGGTGCCTCTTTTCCTTTAAACCTCAACCCAAAAGCTTTATTTTTAAAACCGCTCTCCCTCCGCGCTCTCTCTTCAGAGCTTCTGTTCCATTTGGCAACTTCAGCAGCTCATTAGGGCCTCTTGCTTTTATTTTGACTCGGGTAATGAGGGCTGTAAAGAACCGCGAGTCTGTATCGCTATTAATGAAAAGCAGAGTGCAGAGGGCAGAGCTGATAAATCCCGCCCTGCCGAGGGGCTGCGAGCGAGGCAGGAAAAGCAGGAAAACATCTCAGCCAGCATCTCAGGCAGGATCTCAGGCAGGATCTCAGGCAGGATTCAGCTCCGAACGTCCCCAGCTTTGCCAGGGATGCTTTGTCCGTGGGGATTAAATCAGCCCCGTGCGGATAAAATCAGCCCCGAGGGGATAAAATCAGCCAGTGCTCCCTTGATTTTGGGGATTCCTGGTGCACCCAGGCAGCAGGGAAAGCCCTTCCCAGCGGTTCCCGTTCCCCCAGGCTGGGTGTGAGCAGCAGCAGGGGCAGCTCCGTCCCAGACTGAGCAGATGGCTCAGCTCTCCCCGCTCCTCACGCTCCCACCTCGGCTCGGGGCTTCGCTCCTCCCAGGGTGAGCCAGCACTTCCCATTCCCGGTGTTCCAAGTGTGGCCTGGCTCTGGAGAGGAGGTTTAGAGTGGAAATTAGGGACAGATCCTTCCCTGCGGGGCTGGGGAGGCGCTGGGATGGATTTCCCCGGCAGTGCCCCAGGGCCAGGCTGGAGGTGTCATTGTCCCCTCCRAGCCGGGCCATTCCCTGACTCTGGGAATGTCTGGAAAACCCCTCCAAGGCTGTGAGAGCAGTGAGAGCTCCTCTGCGAGGCTGCTGCTGCTGCTGGGTTTGTCGGGAGAGCTTTGGAGGAGAGCCCAGGGGTTGTGAGAGCCCAGCCCCGAGCTCAGAGCATCCTCCTGCTGTTCCCATGGCGACGGGATGCCAGCTCCATCGGCCCGGGGACCCGCTCAGGGACACCGGGGCAGCTGCTGAGGGACACCCGGGAGCTGCTGGCCCCACCTCAGGATGGGTTTGAGCAGCCTGAAGGATCCTTGCTGGCCCAGCACAGGAAATAGGGGCTTGCACTTGATTTTTCAGGAGGGTTTTTTTTGGGGTCCTGGATATTTTTTCCCCCAATTCCTTGTTCTGCTTGGCTCCATCCACCCATATCCACTTTCCCTTTTGGGATGACCCCCAGGAAAATCCAGTTTGAGGCACTGTCCCTCCCTTCCCAGGCGTTTCTCTGCCACAATTTGTGCCAGGGAGGGATTTTCACAGTGCCTCCACTCTCTCCTCTCCCCACCAGTTGATCTCATCTGTCAGCAGGGGTTTTTTTAAACCTTTTGTTGGCAAAAAAATGGAAATTTTCCCTGCATTTTCTGTCATCTCTAAAGGCAGGGACGGCGCTGCTGCCCCAGAATTGTAATAACTTATCTCTCCTTGTTGCCTTTGTGTCAGGTGTTATTATTAATCCTTATCAGCCTGTTGAGGGGAGGAAATTAAAAGGTCTGAAGGGACAGAAACTCAGAAAGATTTGTACTTTGGTCACAAGCAGGAGCAAAAAAAAAAAAAAATCATGTATAAGATGGAGAAGAATATTTCAAACCGATTTATTTTTGGAAATAAGCAGTGCAGAGGCATAAAAAAAATTAAATACAATAAAAAGGAAACTCTCCATCCCCAAAAAGCCAAAGGAGAACCACAGCAAACCCAGCCAGGGCAGTTCAGCACAGCATTCAATTGCAGAGTTAAATATATTTAACTGGGGAGAAGTTATTTGGAGTTGCTGTGAATAAATAATGGATTTCAGTTTTCATAAACAACTCATTTTCCTTCACAGAAAGCACCCAGAGCAAATGTTGCTCTGAAATTGTTTAATTACCRAGCCTTGCACTGAGTTATTTGTTATGAACTTTCTCTCTTTCAGCATCTTCCCCTCGTAGATTAAATCTCATTTTCCCACTCAGATGCTGGGGTGTGAATGGAATCAGCACTTTCTGTATTTAGAATGGAACTGGGTTTCTGCATTATTAAAAGAGGCATCAGATAAGGAAAAAGAAAAAAAAAAAGAAAAGGGTTTTTCAGGAATGCTGGAGCTGCTTTAGCTGCTCTGTTTCTCGTTTTCAGAAATGCCTTTCAGTGCCTGCACCAGCACTGGGGTCCAGTTGTTCTCCAGCTGCAAAAGGAAAAGGAATTCTGCTCCACTCACTCCCATGTCCATGACCTTGTCCAGCTGCTCATAAAATGGGATTTATTCCACACCATTCCAGGCTCTGACCTGAAAGGTGAATTTTAACCAAACTGGCCAATTCACCTTCCATGGGATTTATTGGATAAATAGGAATCGAGAGGGATTCTCCATTACTGGGCTTGTAAAACCAGCACCGAGAACAGAAATGAAAAGGAATGAGCAGAACCCAGAGAACAAAAGGGACAAAAATCCAGAGCTGTGCCTGGAGCTGGTTCCTTGGGGTTCAGCTTTCCACACCCTGCAGGAGTTTGGGGTGGGGTTTGGTGACCAAAACCTCTGAAAAGTGGTGGTTTTCCCTCTGAAAAGTTTGTGTTTTTCTGTCTCCTCCCTTTTCTGTGTCTCTCCTCTCCACCATTTGCCCCATCACTGCAATTCCCTGGTCACAAATCTCCCCCAGACCCCTCTCTTCTGTGCTGCCATCAATCCAAGCCTGCAGGGCTGTGAAAAACGCCACGTCAGGCTGCAGAGCAGGGAGATAAGGGGCTGAACAAGCCACCCAAGGTGTCTGATCATCCCTCACGTGCTGCCAGAGCAAACAAACCTTTCAAAATAACGAAATGGGCGCCGTGTCCTTTTCATCTGCTTTATCTTGTCTGCCCTGAGCCGCGAGATTCAGAGCTGCCTCTCCTCGGGCCTCGTAAATTGTTTCTATTATTCATGATTAAAGTCCCGAGCAGAAGGTTCTTGCATATATCAGCAGACACTTGTTAGAGACATCCTGATGTTATTAAGACATAGATCCAGCCAAAGGTCTTTAGGAGAGAGTCCAAATGGAAATATCACACGGGAGGCAGAGCAGRGAGAGGCAGGGCTGAATGTAAAACAGGAGAGGGGAGGTGTCACTGGGAACAGCAGGACAAAAAGGGGACAACGGGGACAGTTTTGGGGGCAGGGGGCAATAGGGAGGAGGTGCAGCACATCCCTGTGCCCTCCTGGTGAAGATCACATGGAGGAGAAAATCAGGGCTGAATTTAAAATGGAAACACACTGGGAAGCAGAGCAGGATAAAAATGGGACATGGAGACAGTTTTTGGGGGCAGGGGAAAACAGGGAAGAGCTGAAACACATCCCTGTCCCCTCCTGGTGGGGTTTAACCCCTAAAACCCCACCCAGCTTGTTCCAAGCATCTTTAAGTTGGGCTTCATCAGGAGGAATTTCGAATTTAGAGCTCATCCCTGATGTTCAACACCAACCCCTCCGTGCCTGGCAGGAACATCCAGATGTTTGGGAGCTGTGCCTGCATTTCCCAGCCTCGGAGTGCAGCTGGAGGCCGGCATGGGCTGGGGACGTGCTGCTGCTGGCCCAGAGGAGCCCCCCGAGCTCTGCCAACCCCCCCCTGCTCGAGCTGGAGCTGCTGGGAAAACAAAAGTCATTGATTCATCAGCGGTGGCTTAATTGGAGCGGATCCACGGAGCAGGAATAGCTGCAGCTCCCAGGGGTGCAGGGAACATCCAGGCAGGTGCATCTGTCACGTGCTTGGCTCGTTTGGAGATCCACGGGAGGAGTCTGAAGGGGAAATAAAGGGTATTGAGAGGCAAGGAGCTCATTCCCACATCTGGGAGCTGATTCCCACATCTGGGAGCACATTCCCAGAGCTGGGAGCACATTCCCAGAGCTGGGAGCACATGCCCAGAGCTGGGAGCACATTCCCAGACCTGGGAGCAGATTGCTGCCTGCCCAGCCCCTCCTGTGTGTGTTTTGGGATGTTATTTCTGTGTCCTGTCAGGTACTGCATGGAATATTTGGTTGCCAAAGCATGGTCTGTGTTTCAAAGCTACAATTATAAAAACCACACAACTCCACGTGCCCCATCTTAGACTGGAGTCAAACCAGGCCTTGCAAAATATAAAATAACCCCGATTCATGGTGGATTCAGTCCCTGAGGGTGCCGTGGGAACAGCCCMTGCCCTGCCCCAGCTCCCTGGGGGTGACTCCTCAGCCCCCAGCCCCAGCCCCCTTCCCCTTTGTGCCTGGCTAATGACATCTGACAGCACTGAGAGCTCTGCARGCACTGGGAACGCTGAGCTCCCGGGGAGCTGCTCCCTGCCAGGGCCAGGGACAGTTCCCACACTGCTGATGCTCCCAGCTTTCAGAGCAGGTTGGAGAAATGTGCTTTGTAACGCCAGGCATGGCACTGAAGKGACCACACTTCTGCTCTGAACGGGCCTCAGTGGCAGGGAGGTGTTGAATTAAAGAGTTCACCTGGCCCAGCAGCCCAGGAAGGCGAAAGGAGCTGGGTTAGGGACAGAGCCAGCCCAGCTTGTGCCTTCAGCAGGGGGAGAAGAGCCCCCAGAGAGCTGGGATCTCAAACAGCACTTTACATTTAAAAAATAAAAAAGGGAAAGGATTCCCATTCCCTATTAAAAAAGCAACATCCTCTTCTTTTCTGGGCTTTCTCCCTGCACAAAAGGCTGTTTTTGAGGCAGTGCTGGTGTTGGCACAGGCGTTGTGGTGAGAATTAGCAAACACCCCACTGACAGCCAGCCATTGTCTRTGGCCCCCTCCTAATGTGACTGAACAAAACTGCCAGCAAGTCAGAATTAATGCAAATGAGTGCAAATTCACATATTCCAAAAGGATTAGAATATCATTAATGTGGGCATTAAATATTTAAACAATATCTCTATGAAAGAATTATGAGCTTTCAAAGCTTGTCTGTGTTTTATGACCACATTAAAGCAGTTGTAATGACATCTCCTATGCTGGGACTTGGAATGATCCTTTTTTTTTTTTCCTAAAGGATCATCGTGGCCAGAGCCCCCAGTGTCCCCCCAGGGCCGTGGTGTCCCTGGGTGTTGTGTCAGGGTGGGAGTGGCTGTGAATGTCAAACCCAGCCAGCAGCACCAGCACAGCTCTGCAGGGTCATTCCAGCCCTGTCCCGGAGTCTGAGCTCATCCCTGGCCTTTTCCCCCATGGGATTGCACTGCTGGAGAGCTGGGGACGTTCTGCTGCCTGGGGGGGATCCTGTCCCTGCAAACAGTGCAAGAATTCCCAGGGCTCYGTTCCCTCTGCTTTGCCATTCTGGATTTCAGCTCCAGGGGATCCCTTCAGCCAGGGCCAAGCACGGACAGGGATCTCCTCACCCGTGGAATTGTTCTAATCCATGAATAAATCAGTCTCATTTACACACCCAGCACCCCGAGCTGATACTCAGCTTTCCCATCTGAGCCAAATTTCAGCTGAATGATAAAACAGAGGCAGGTTCCATTGCTGCAGGGAAAAGTTCTGATTTTTTTGGGAATAACTTGGTGGAAAGTCTTCCCCAATTTCAGTCACAGGAGCAGAAAGACCTGGAGAATGTCTCAGCTTGCAGGAAGGACAGATGACSATGATTAGATGGAGACAGGTGGGGATCAAGGCACTTATTTGAGTGGCAAATGTAAAATTAAGAATAACTTCGATATTCCTACTGAAGGCTCAGCCTATCCTGAGCCTGTCACGCCTTCCCCTGGCTCTCCATGAGAACAGGAGCTCACCAGGATAACGAAAAGGATCCAAATTTCAATATTTGGGATGGCCCAACAGCCACAATGATGTTTTTAATCCCAGGAGGGCTGTGACAGGCAGGGCTGCCGTGGGATCTGAGCYCTCCACTCCTGGTACAAAGCATTTTCTGTGCCATTTCCAGCAGTGCCGTGTGTGCCTAACAAAGGGATTCAAATTAAAAAATCAAAGGGAATCAAGTGAATGGTTCCTCTCAGAGAAAGAAGAGAGGAGTGAAGAAGCCACTTGTGTGCCTTAATGTGTTTTCTGAGGAGCTCTCTGGCACAGTGGGGAGGATTGTTTGGGAGAGAGCCACGGATCCAGAGGCAGGGGAGGATCTTTGGTGGTGGCAGGGAATTGTTCTGGAGGCACTCGGCTCTGCCAAGTGCTGGGAGCTGCCAGTGGGAAGTGCAGGCAAACACAGTGGGCTGAGCTGATTTCCCAAACATTCTGTGCCTCGGAGCTCTGCTGCTCCTCGCAGCTCCCTGCGAGGGTGAAAAACAAACCCGCGGCTGCATTGAGGGAGGTGTCCCCGGGATGGGGCAGGTGACAAGGGCTGGACGGTCCCCTCCCAGCTCAGGGTGTTCCCTGAGTGTTCCTGCACTGGGAATGGCAGCTTGGGCTGTTTTCACCTTTCCCACAGGGATGCAGTGATGGGAGGAGCCGGGGAAGGGAGCAGCAGGAAGCCGGGCTGGGTGCTCAGGGCTGGGCTTTGGAATCGCGGCACTGGAAATGTCCCCCTTCAGCAGGAGAGGAATTCCTGGGGGTGCTTTCAAAGGCAGGCCTGGGATCCAAGCAAGGATCCAGGCAGGGATCCAGGGAAGGATCCAGGCAGGGATCCAGGCAGGAATCCAGGCAGGGATCCAGGCAGGGATTCAGGCAGGAATCCAGGCGGGGATTCAGGCAAGAATTTGGGCAGAGATCCGAGCAGGGATACAGGCAGGGATCCAAGCAGGGGTTCAGATGGATCCAATCAGGGGTTCAGATCGATCCAGGCAGGGATCCAGATGGATTCAGATGGATTCAGACCCTGCACCATTCCCTGTTTTCACTTCTGACCAGCACAAAATGCAGAACCCACCACCCTGAGCTTTTGAACCCTCCTAAGGGTGGTCAGAACATCAATTCTGTGACGAATCTGATCCATCCCTAAATGCATTCCTTGCCATCAGCAATCTGTTTTCTTGAACTGCAGGCACCACTATGTGACCAGTACATGATCTAATTAAATGCAGCTTATTTATGATCCCCTCCATGGATTTGTGATCCTGTAATGAACGCTGGAACCCTGCCTGATTTGGTCGTGGCTTGGATTTTAAAATTATTTTCTCCATTTAATGGCCAAATAATGAATGATAAATCCGTGCATGACGCTGCTGTAAAATCCTTGATGAAACCTGCTCTGAGCAGGACATCAAGCTCAGCTAAAGTGGTAGAAATGAGAATTAATTCAGCTCTTGCACAGATAATAGTTGGTGGGAGGCTGAGCTGCAGATCTGGGCTCACTTTGCCAGCTCCAGCTTTSCTGTTTTGTTGCCATACCCACAAAAAACAGCGCCGGAGAGCTGGGGGATGGAGCAGCAGTGACACCTGAGAGCTGCAGTGATTTGCTGCAGTGTCAGCTCTGTGATCTGCTGCAAACCTCGTGCCAGATTAAAGGCAGACGCCGGGAAGTTGCAGACAGAGCTGGCTGCAACTTGAAACAAYCCCATAAATATTTATTTATGCACGGCTGCTCTCGCTGGTGGCTTACAAGGGGACTCCAGCCCCCTTCCCTTCTGATTTGTACAAGTCCCATAAATTGTCTTGTTTTATTTTGACCACTGCTTCATTTAACAGCTAAACCAGCAGCTTGGTTCCAAGWCAGACACGAGGAGAAGCTGGAGGGCTGTTCAAGGAATTAATGAATGGTTTGGTTGGAAGTTCATCACGTGGAGGGAACAGATTTCCTCAGCAAGGGGTGAGTGCAGGCTCATCCTGCCTTGGGGCAGCAGAGCCCTGAGAGGCTCTTCCAGCCCTTTCTGGCCCCAGTGCWGAGGAATCTCTCAAAGGTTTGTTGAATTTCCTCAGCTGTTTGTGCAAAGTGAAGAACCCAGGCCTGAGCCTCAAAAACCAAGTCCTCACACAGAAGGCAGTGGGTGACACCCAGGGAAGAGCAAATCTGCAGCCCTGGTTCCTGTGCTGCTGCCGTGGAGCCACGAGGCAAAYTTAGACACTTTCTGGGTGTTGTTTTATTTTTTAACTKTGCAAACTCYGGTGATTGRACTGGTTTCAGCTCTTYRTTGTTGGTGGCTGATCAAATCCTCKCTGTGGAATCCWTTGCCKCCYGAAATTCGGCTTCCAGGAGGAGATTTGGAGCTGGGTTTAGCTGGAGATCTCTAAGCTGAGATTTGGTTTGGGGTCCCCTGTGCCAGGCAGGCTCAGGTGCAGCTGCGGGGCACAAATTCCCTGCTGCCCCTGGAGGGAGGAGATGGCTCTGAGCTCTCCATGGASCCCAGGGGAGAATTCCCAGGGGGGAATTCCCGGAGCTCTGTTTCCCCGGCTGGGATGAGCACACAGAATCAGATCCATTCTCCTCGTGGGCAGCCGAAAATTTCCATCACAAAAGGTTTGGGGTGAGCTTGCGGAGAACTTGCTCGGGCTGATCCCAGGCACCTGGATTTTGGGAACGATCCCCCCTGGAGAACCTCAGGCAGTGACAAACCGGGCAGGGAGGGGTTGGGACTTCCACAGGAGCTCTGGATGCTCAGAATTGGCTGCTTTGAGCAGGCGTTTTATCCRTGTGTGTATAAAACCAGCAGATAAATTGGGACAGCGCTCGCTGCCTTGGCTCTGCTTTGATCAGGGCGTAGCTCCTCCAGAGCTGCCCTGATTAAATCAGAGCSAAAATAAATTGGAAGGGCTTCTGCCTGATTTGTGAGACTTCTTCAGGTGTTGAGGGGAGAGAAAAAAAAACATCCAAGGAAGCGGGAAGGGAGGGATTTACCATTTCACTGCCGAGCAAAGCCCTTGCAGTGAACTGAGGGGTGGGAGCCGGGGGATTTCGGTGCTCAGGGAGCCAAGAGCGAACCTGCTGAGGAAAACGCTGCAGAACCACCAGCAGCACAACGTCCTGCACAGGACAACGGAGCCATTTCCCCCTGCCAGGAGCAGAGGTGAGGCTGCTCCGTGCCTCAGCACCAGCACCAGCACCTCTCGCCATGAATATTGAAATGCCATCCACCTCCCTCCCCCGCCGGGGACAAGGGATGCTCAATTCGCGGCCACAAAAAGGCTCTGCGGGGATGGTGGAGCGGCTCCAAAGCTGCCTGGGAGCGCTGAAAGGCCCCGATGGGCAGGGAGGGGAGGTCAGGGGTGGAGTTCATCACCTCCCTCACAGAATTAACCAGGGGGATAAAAATCACCACACGTTTGGCATTGAGCGGAGTCAATGCCCGCTGGGGAGCGGCGCGGTGTGGTCCCGATTTGGAATTCCCGGAGGGGGGTGGAAAACTTGGGGAAGGTCCAAGGAAGGAGAGCAAATTCCCTTTGTTTGCAGGGAAAAAGGGACAGAGGAGGTGTTGGTCCAGAGGGGCTGCAGGAAGAGAAATCGTGGTCAGGTCTCCCTGCGATCTGAACCTTTCCTGGGGTCATTAAAGGTTTTAAATCCAGCGGGGGGAACTGGGAAAGGGGAGAAATAAATGCCAGGAAGGCGAATCAGGCTGGAGCATCCTCCCAGCCCTTCAGTGACAGCTCAGCCAGGGCTCTGTGTGCTCCTRGGAACTCCGGCAGGGCAGGGTGAAGTTTCTGGGGAATCTGGGAGGTTTGACAGGAGATTTTCCTTCTCTCCACGTGGCCGGCCAAGCCCAGATCCGCTCCCAGAAGGGGGATTTGCAGGCACAGCCCAGCTCCTGTCCCTGTCACAGCCCCTTCCCAGGGCTCTKCTCCCTCCCCAACCCCTAAAACTCCCGTCAGCAGCTCAGCTGGGCCACCCAGAGGGGCCAAAATGCTGCTTTTCCCCTCTTGGGCAGCGTCCAGGAGACTTTACAGCATGGCAGGGATGTATAAAACAATATCTAAACCATTTCCTTTTCACTCCCCGCCGRCTCCTTCCCCCCGTGCTGACCCCGGATTGTTTGTGCCAGGCTGGGATGGACAAACAACCCCACAGAGTCTCTCTGCTGGCTGCTGTGAAACACAGGCAGAGCCCCAACACCGAGATAAGCACGGATTTCACTGCGAGAGGCAGGAGCCCTTCCGAGGATGTTGCCTCTGGGGAAATCTGTTCAGCAAGAGGCTTTATTTTTAATGTGAAATGGAGGAACAAAACAGGGAACTGAAGCTTTTTGGTAAACCTCGCACGGGGCCCACAGCCCAGCTCTCTCTTTTTGCAGCCTGCTATTATTCGTGCCCCAGATTTGCTTTTTCTCAATGGGCTTCCCGAGATAAAAATGTGCATTCTGAAAGAAAAAAAAAAGAAGATTAAAAAAAAAAGGCCTATTTCTGCTTTGTAATCAACCAGGCTCCCTCAGAAATCTCTTTTTTTAAAAATGAGCAGCACATTTCAGGTGTGCAGATGAATTTCCTGATTCCCAAAGCTGCTTGTCAAAATTACCAAGGCAGTGGCAGCAGGCCCAGTTGCAGTGATTTGATTATCAGACAAAGCATGCAGAAATCTCCCTGTTCCCTTCYCTTTATAAAAGCAGTTGTTCCTGAATCCTTTCCTGCTGCATCCAGTGAACTTGTGCTGAGGTTCAGGGCTCTGAGCARAGCAGCAGAAGCTGTTCAAGTTTCCTTCAGACTGATTCCAGAAAMACGTGAGCAAAAGCTGTCCTGGAAACGAGGCCACGTCCTGATTGCACCCAGTGGTGAAAGGGGAAGAGACTTGGACCCAAACTCCATCTGGGAGCTGTTCAGTCTGGCTTTTCTTGCAGCTTTGCACGTTGCTCAAATTTCTTTTCTTGCTGTCTTGACCCCAGCAAAAAAAATAAAAACTTGGCAGCTCTGTTTGGGAGATGAGTGTGGAGCAGAGCCTGGCAAGCTCCTGAATAAAACAAAGATGTTAAAGCAGCGAGGAAATGTCCAGGCCYGGAGTTCAGGAGGGGGCTGAGGGTGAGCAGCACGGATTTACACATTCCTTGGGAAAACACCCACACAGCGGCCACACAGCAAAACATCTCCTTTCATCCACGCCAGGGCTTTCAGAAAAACCTCTCACCATTGAACTGYTCTCCTCTCGCTCCTCTCCATCAGCTTTTCCTCCTTCCCAGCAGTGAAGCCAGGCCTGAGGGGAGCTGGAGAGCAGGAGAATGTTCAAATAGATTGGGTTTTTTCAGGATTTATGCTGGGAGGACACAGCGTTGTCCCAGCTGATGTGTGACCTGCCCTAGCTGGGACTCCCAGCTCAGGTTCAGGGTGCAGATGAGGAGCAGGGACCAAAAGGCTCTCCCAGCTCAGGAATCAGGCACCAGCCCTTTGGGAGAGCTCCAAACCCACCCAAACTCGGCGTGGAGCAGGGCTGAGCCCAGATGTCGGCTGTGGGAGCCCTGAGGCGGGGCTCAGCATCCCAAAGGGGGAGCAGCCCACTCCAGGAACATCGGGCAGCGCTCTGTGTTTGTTTTCCCCGCAGGGAATCTCTGCTGTTCCCACACTGGGTGCCTGTGCCGAGCAGGCAGCCCGGAGATGCGGCCCCGGGTGGTATCAGGGTGCTGGATTCCCTTGCCAGGGCTCAGCACAAACATTCTGCCGAGCAGCAGGAGCGCTGGGAACCCGGGGATGTGTTTACCACAGAGCCCGAGATGCTGCTCCTGCTGTTGCCATGGCTACTGCACTGACAATATTCGCAGGAAAACGCTCACATCGATTTCTCCCCCCTCCCCTTGTTTTCCCKCTGAAATAAAAAGATGCTACCTGGGAATTAAATTAATCCCTGGGCTGAGTGCGGTGGTGTTTCCAGCACAGGGAGGGATTTTCCCCTTTGCACTTCCCCAGCCCAAAGCATCCCCTCCAATTCCCTGCTCTGCCCTGAACCCTTTGCCAGCCGTGCTTTCCAGCAGGAGGATCACTCCRGGGCAGGGGCAGAAGGATTATCGGGGGACTGATGGCTTTCCTGTGTGCTGGAAGGTGGGCACGATTTACTGCAAGGCAAAATTCCCGAGCAGAGTTGTTCCATTGGTGCTCAGGGGAGTGTGGGTGCTCCCGTTTCACTTTACAGCTCCCGTTCAAACCGAGCCAGCTGGGAATCCATTTAGAGAGCAGCATTAAGGTGAATTTCCCGTGCTCTCAGGACAAATGTAATCACAGGAAATGGAGCTTGCCCCCTCTGACCTTGTTAATGTACCACTCACTCAGGTCTCTGATGGCCCAGACCGGGAGTGCCCAGCTTTTCCAGGCACTTTTCCACGCTCTGGGCACTCCTGGTGCTGTCTGAAGCAGCCTCGGCACTGACTGGAGCCACGCTGGCACAAGATTCCTCAGGTGGGAGGCACTGGAGCCTGCAGGGAACATGGAGAGAGGCTTTTCACAAGGATGTGCAGTGGCAGGACAAGGGGGAACGGCTTCAGAGTGACAGGGAGGAGGTTTGGAGGRGATATCAGGRAAAAAMYCYTYCC
>CADDXX010000450.1:225479-238740 GCA_902810485.1 Alauda arvensis
GGGRAAAAAATYCAAAAAGWAGCTTAGGTCCTTCATTTAGCAATTAAAACCAATCTTTCCTTATTGGAATCTGAGAATCCCAAAAGCTCCCAGCACCGAGCAGTGAGGAAGGAAATTGCCGAGTGCCAAAGGCTCTCAGTCCATCCCATCAGCAGCCCCCCTAGAAATGACAAAATAACATTTGTGCTCCCCTGATCCTCTCCCTAAATCAGGGGGTTCATCCCTGCAGCTGCTCCTGAGCTGGGGCTGGGGGATGTTGGGAAGGCACAGAGCTGAGGAGGGGGCTGCTCAGCAATGCAGCAGGAGGATCCCAGGGGATCAGTGCTGGGCTCAGATGAACGCAGTGCTCCTGCCACAAACGGGCACAGAACCTCTGAGCATCACCTCATTGTTCCCTTCAAACCTCGAACCTTCGGACACAAAAATCTTTAACACCCCAGGGCTGRGTTTTTTCTGCTTCATTTTTGTCCWTTAATGCTTTCTGTCCCTCGGTTTGATCCTCCCACGACCTGAGGCAGCAGCACAAGATTCCAAACACGCCCGGGTGTCACTTTTACCTTTGCTGGCTGCTGCAGCGAGTGACAATCGCCTGCTGGTGACAATCCCCCTGCCTGGAGGATTAATGATGCCACCAGCTCTGCCAGGGCAGTTTGTGGTGCTCGATCCAATTACGCAGAGCTGAAGGGGGAGGAGAGAGGGGTGACGCCAGGCTTGTGTGTCACCCGTCGGCCACGCACGAGGGCTGAGCCCTTCAGCAGGGTGTAGCACAGATTTTCCTGCAAAACGGGATGTAGGCAGGCAGTGCTGAGGCTGGGGGAAAGGATTTCTCMTTCCCTCAGCCCACCGATGGGAAAAGGCGGTGCAGTGATGCACGGGGAGCTCGGGAAGCCGAGCTCTGGGATGGCTGATCCCGGTCCTGCCTGCTCCCTCCTGCCTCAGTGGCTCCTGCTCTTTCTTCCCGCTTTTCATTTCAATTTACACCACTATTCACCGTTATTGCAGGGCCCTTGGGGCTGTTTATCCTCGGGGAAKGAGAGCTGAATGGGAGCAAACAACGAGTGCAGGAGCTGCGGCAGCTCCTGGAGCCTCCCTGCTGCTCCCCTGCTGCCTGCCAGGGCTGGGGCTGCTCYCCTTGGGCTGCAAACAGGGGGTGAKGAACAGAACAGGGTGCCCAGACCCTCCCTGCTGCTCCCCTGCTGCCTGCCAGGGCTGGGGCTGCTCYYCYTGGGCTSCARACAGGRGGTGAGGAACAGAACAGGGTGCYCAGRGSRGCTGGGGCTGYCCCATCCCGGGAAGTGCCCAGGCCAGGCTGGAATGAGATTCCCCAGRAGGTGGGAGGTGCCCAAGGTTGGGATGAGAGGAGCTTTAAGGCCCCTCCCGACCTAAACTGTTCCATCGTATGGAAAAGCTGTTTGTAATCTCTCCTTCCGATGTATCTGAGAAGAGAATTAATGTGAGAAACCACCGTGTTTGCCCCCAAACAGCACTTGTTGAAGCCAGGAGAGAGGTATTTTGGTGGGGTGTGTTCAGATGGGGTGGCAGGGGCTCTGGCTGATCGAACTGCTCTCCATCCCAGCCACTCTTCCATTGCAAACAGCACAGCCCCACGTATTTCTTGTAAATGTTGTGGTTTTATGGCCCGGAGAAGGGAAACAATAGCATTAATTGATTTGGAGAGCTGCCCACGGAGTGCACTGRTGAAGGTGGCAGCTCTGGGGCCGGGGAGTGAATCCTGAGAAGAACAAGGAAAATGAAACCTGAATTCCTGTGCCATCAGCACCAGCCCTCCTGCACCCGGCCAGAACACATCCCTGGAAACCAGAGCTCCCAGCCCTTTAGCTGGTTCATTCCAGGATGGATTTCTAAAACGTGGAGTTTCAAGTACAAGTCTTTTTGGTTTTTTTTTCCCCTGAAAACAACAGATGCAAGCAGAGAACACAGAGGGGGATGAAAAGATCTGTTTGGATGAGTAGGCCTGGGAGAATTGAGAGTGAGTTCTGAGTGGGATCTCTTGGCCCATGTGCTCAGAGCAGAGCATCACTCAGTGCCTGGGCTCAGCCCACATCCCCTTTGCCTTGTGCTCTGCCTTTTCTCCTGGAGCTGAGCAGGACCCGGGCTGTCTGTGGGCTGGGGGAAGGGGACACACCAAAGCTGCAGTGTGCAGAAATGCACACCCAGCACCCCTGGGGACAGGGACAGCGGGGTCCCAGTGCCATTTGCAGYGGGGGGACATCCCCCATTGCTCAGCCAGGCCCCTCTGGAACCCCCCACCCCGAGGGAGGCTGTCAGCAGCCAGCAGCAGCATGAGGCAGTGCCTGTGATGGCCAGGAGACCTTCCCTGGCCCTGGCCCACCCTGACCCCAGCCCAGGCTCCTGGGCAGCTCCTCCTGTCCTCGGGCAGCTCCAGCAGGGATTTCTGTCTCTTCAGCAGCTCCCAGGGAAGCCCTGGGCTGGCAGGGGGAGGCTGCTGGCCCCCGTGACAAGTGACATGATGGGGAAAATGGCCATGTCAGCCCTGATTAGGGACAGCATCTCCCTCCCTGCCCCGGAGGAGCCTGAGCAGGTCCCAAAAACGGGAGCWGGGAATCACCTGGAGCTGCTGGSCCCGGGCTGGGTGGGGATGCTGGGGAGGAACCCCCAGGGAGGCCTGGGGGGGTTTTGGAGCRCATTTTCATGCTTGACCTGCTCCTCACCCCCCTCCCTTTGCCAGGGGACAGGGAACAATGTGCTCCTTTCTCAGTGAGGGGGCCTCGGTATTTTTGGCTGTTTCCTAGGGATGAGATCACAGAGGGAACAATTGGAACACAATTGGAACAAATGGAAAACAATTCATTCGCTCCTAATTAGAAACTAATCAGCACCTCTCACTCTCTCTAGGGCTGTCCAAAACCATTTGCTGGCTCTTGCAAAGCCCCTTCCCAAGGCCTGGTTTGAGAGACACGAGGCTGGGCTGAGCTGGCTCCAGCTGCAGCCTCTGCCCCTCTTTTYTGGGGGGCTCTGAGGGCAGCATCTCCCTGTTCAGCAGCCCCAGAGCACCCTGTGCTTGGATAAACCCCCTTGGATTAACTCCTAATGCCTCCAAGCACCCTTTCCTCTATTGGACAGGAGGAACTTCGGGATATCACCCTCAAATCTGCATCCCCACCTCGCCTGGGAAGCCTTTTCATACCRATAAATTCCCATCCCACCTGGCAGGGACCATAGGCAGCTGCCACCCTGATTACTCACAGCACAGAAATCGCCTTTGACAGGGTTTTGGTTTCCTTATTTCCTCACATTAATTGTTTCCCTGGGAGCCCGGGGCAGGATTCTGTCCTGAGCACAAGGAGGATGAGGCAGCAGAAGTGTGAGCAGGGCTGTGTGCTGGGACATCCACGCTGCTCCTGCACCTCCAGGGACGYGGAGGGAATATTCCTGCTGATGGATGTCCTTGGAAAAAAAAAAGACCATTTCCACTGTTCTTCCAAATTATTTGAACTGTTAGTTTATCACAGCAGTGTTTGGCAGAGCTGATGAAGAACCTCACCAGGGGCAAAAGAGAGGGAAAGAAACATTTCCCCAAATTTTCTCTTTAGCCCAGTTTTCTCCRTTCCCTGCACATGAATTTGTCAGAAAGCAGGACTGGGCTCCTGTGACGGCTGAAACCATCCCAGTCCTGAAGGAGAGCCCATCCCAGTCCCCTCCCACCTCGCACGCTGGGTTTGGCACCCTCCTGCCAGGGGATTTGTTTGCCATCAGAGCTGAGAGGGGATTGTGGCTGCAATTGGAACTTGAAGAGAAGCAGCAGCCCTGTGAAGGGCAGGGAAAAGGGGGAGAAGAGRAGAGCTGGGATGGTTTCCAGGGAGGGAGGAGCAGGAATCCCTGCTCTCCTCTGCTCCTCTCTGCTCCCTCACAGACCCTGACGATCCTCAGGACCCACAAAGGCTGCAGAGAAGCTGAAARATGGAAAATGTTTCCATGTGGAAAATGTTTCTACTCTGAAAATCCAGCTGCCACTGAGATTCCCGGCTTTGCCTTCCCTCTCCTGCCCTTTGGATCTCCTCTCTTTCAGTCTGTGCCACGGAGCCCTGCAGGAAAGAGCAACAATTCCCCTTTTCCTGTGGAAAGGGAAAGGAATAATCCCCATCCCAGACCAAACAGGTTTTAAAAGGATCTCTGGTGTCTGGCAGTGACAATAACAACCCTCAGCAGCAGCCAAGGCAGGCTCCTCCAGCAGCAGTCTGAACGTGGTGTTTTCGTGGGGAAAAGAGCTTTAAAAACACAGATTGCCCAGGGAAGGAATATTTGCATGGAGATTTTCCTTCTGGCTGATATCACATCTCCCTGCCTGGGAAATGAAGCGAGGGGAGGGTTTTTGGTTTGTTTTTTTGCATGGACGAGGTAATGGGAGATTTTGTGCTCGAAGGGGAGATAGCAGAATCACCATGGGCAGGTGAGAAATTGCCTCTCGCTTTCCTGCAGCCACTATCAGCCTCCTGAAACAGGGAGGGGGTTTGGACAGGGAAATTATCTCCAGAAAAAAAATAAAACAGCTTTTAAAATAGCGGGCCTGGACGAATAGGTAACTCGGCTGTAGGAGCAGTGCAATACAAGAGGAAATCCAGATTAGTATTTAGCAGAAGCAACAAACTCTTCACACCACATTTCCCCCCCAGAACATTCCTTTCTCCACTTTATTGTTCTTTTCCTTTAGCTCAGCTTGAATGCTTTGGAAACAACTCAGGAGATKCTTTGCAGACTGAAGGAGTGATAAGAGGGTGTTTTTTTTGGTGCTTATATTAATTCATGTACAGCTGACAGAGCAGATTGTCCTCTTGGTGCAGGTGCAGCTCCAAAATCCTTCCAGGTAATTGGGATTTTTTTTCTTTTTTGAAGGAGCCATTATGGAATTTCTCATTCACATCCCATCGTTTGTGAGGTTTCAGTTCTCCGCTCTGAGGTTGGGGTGTTTCCTTTAATGGGTTTTTAGCCCACTGCAGAATTTTCGGTTTGGATTCCAATATGGTTTTAATTAAAGCAAAGCTGTTAATGGCACAGATAATGCTCAYGAAAACAACAGCAACACTCCCCCAGTGACTCACTGAAAGGCAGCACATCGGGCTGTGCCTTTTTGCTGAAATAGGCTGGATGTGGTGTTCTCCCATTTTATCTCTTCACAGCCTTGGAATAGACCGGCCCTGAATTGAAATTCCAGGAAAAATCTGGCTAAAACCCCATGAAATTTTAATTTCCCCCCTTCTCTGGGAGGAAAGCGGGGCAGGAATTGGGAATTCAGCACCACCAGGTGATTGCTCCGTGCTCTGGAAACACGAAAGGGGAAATCCAAGGGAACCGGAATCAGCATTCCAACAACCTGTTGGAATTGGGGCTGCCCGGGTTCATTCCCTCGCTGCAGGAATCCCCCTCTCCTTGCAGGCCCACACTCTGCTGGCACCAATAACACATTAATGTATTCCTGTRTACCAAGCAGCTCTTAATAACGACGCCAACCCTTAATTTGGTGCGACTCAGTTACTGCGGCAGCTCATTGACATTGTTGAGGTTAATAACGCCGGGATTCAGGGGACAGGACACGTTACAAACCCACTGATTGTGGCAAGAACAAGAGGCACAGGGTTATTTAGCAACATTTCCCCAGCAGGCAAATCCCCTGGGGGAGCTGCAGACGTCCATGGAGGGTGATCTGGGGAGGGAAATTCAAGCAGTTGGGGCTGGGAGGGTTTTTCCTCAATCCTGGGGGGTTTCTCCGTGTGCTGGAGGAGCCAGSTTTTGGATCCAGTGCAGGCAGTGGTAAAAAACAGCAGATTTTCTCAGCCCAATGGTCTGTCTGGACCACAGCTCCTCTCCAACAACCTCCTGGAGGGAAAACCCCCCTGGAATATTGCCCCTCTGCTCTGAGCGTGGCCTTAAATATTTCTGCTGCCCCTTCCTGAGAGCTGGAGCCAGGCAGGGCCACTCCCCTGGAATCACCACCCCTGAGCAAAGGAGTGATGCTTTAATGGATGTGCTGAAGTGACTCCTCAAATGAATCTTAATCACATGGGCTAATTAGAGGCTGTGTTTGTTAATCAGATGTGAATAGCAGGCTGATTTCTCTATTTGGATAAACGTCTGCCGCACAACCTCTTGGCAGATGGGCCARCGTTCGCTCCCCCCCAGCCTGAGTGGGCATTTCAGCATTGCAAACATCGTTTCACAGCTAATTAGGGACTAATGAAAACAGCGATCCTGGTGTCCRGCACGGGGCCCAGACCCTCCCCTGTGGTGGGGAGTGTTGAGTGTTGGGATCTGCATTTGGAATTCCTGGAGCCTCCTCGGGGTCGTTGYCATGAATTGGGCTGAGCTGATGCACTCGGAGTGCTCAGAACTCCCTCCCGCACAGAATAAATCAGGCTGGGATTTCCTTGCAGGCTTTACAGGCTGGTAAGGGCCAAGTTAAGTTCTTGGGGATGCCCTGTGCAGGGCTAGGAGTTCGATTTGGATGATCCCTGTGGGTCCCTTCCAACTGTGATCTCATGATTCTCAATAAAACTAAAACCTGCAGACAGCAGCTTGTGGCTAACCCAACTTTAATCCAAGTTTCTGATGCCCTCAAGTCCTGAAACCAAGGAAAACAGGTGGATTTAGCCTGAAAATGTCCTCGAGGCTCAGTTCCTTGGGCTGTGGGTGCTTTGCCTCCTGGCAGCTCTCCCCTGCTCCTCGCCCCGTGGATCTTCTCCCGTGTGCTGGGGTGGCTCTGGCTGGGCCATCGCCCCCCTCCTGCCTCCTCCAGCCAACAGCTGAAGCTAAACCGAGATTTTCAATGTGTTTGCCTTCCCTTGCACTCTCCAGAATTACCCTGAAGAGTATTTAAATACCTCTCCTAATAATTACGCCTGCTCCCTGCTCCCCCTATTCCCAGCAGCTCCTGTGCCGGTGGAAGTGCTGAGTTATCCCGCTTTTATCCTGCCTACCTATGGATTACAAATAGATCTTATTAACTGCTCCAAGCTGACACATCTATTGGAATAAAGGGGCTCGTTTCTTCCCAGGCAGCAGAACAATCTTCCTGTTATGCTAATAAATACAGGAATTTGCATAAATCTCATCAGATGGGGAGGCTCAGGCGGAGCCGGGCGCTCCCGGGTGCTCGGCAGAGCTGCTCCTGCAAGGGGATTTTGGGGGAAATGGTCACCAGCAGCTGGAGCAGGSAGAGAAGGAGGTGAGGGTKGTGTTTGCACCCACCCAGCTCAGTTTGCAGGGGGGTTGTGCTGCAGAGCCCCCCGCCCTGGGTTTCACAGCCTGTTGGGTTATGCCTTAAATGTTGTACCAGAGATAAGAAAAGGCAATTTGCTCCAAATTCTCCAAATTTGGGCAGATTTGCTCAAATGCTGGAAGGATTTGTGATACCCATGACCTTGTGGAGGGTTTTATGCTCTGCATCAGATTGGGCTGAAACTGGGGGTTTTTTATGGGGCAGAAAATGGAAGTTTCTGCAGCCCCCTCCCTTCTGAAGCTGGTTTAGAGCTGGCAGTGCTGGGAAGATGCAGCTTCCTTCCTCTCTGCACTGCTATTAATGACAAACGTGTCATTAAGAATTCCATCCCTGCTGCCTCTCCSCTCCCGCTTTCCCCTCCAGCAGGCTGGATTTGCTTTTGGAGGGCAGCAGAGCGCTGCCTTCCCTTTGCAGCACACGTGCCCAGCAGATGCGTGCCTCCCTGGGAATCCTCCCTTGGAGCAAACCCCGGCTCGGCTGTGCTCCGGGAGCTGCAGAGGCAGGTGGAGCCCAGGTAACACCTCCAAGGCAAAACCAGCCGCAGCCTCCTTGCAGAAGGAGCTTTAAACCACATCTCCCGGCGCGCTTTTGCTTCGCATCCCATTTGGAATCCTCTCCTTCAGGTTCAGGCTCTGGATGCGCCCCTGCCTGAGGGRTTGCCTTCAATTCATGGTTGTGTTTAAGCACCAGAGTCCTCTGCCCCCGTGTTTTCCACGTGCTGGAAAAATAGGATAAAAAACCTTATGAAAGAGGAGGATGGGTAAATTCTCATACAGAATCTTCAATTGCTCCACCTGCTCCCTTCACAACAGCTGTAAAGCAAAACATTCCCAGCCAGATGGTTTGGGCAGAGCCCCTGTGTGCAGCGCTGGGGTTGGGATGCTGTAGTTCGGTTTGTTGGCTGAATTTTGGGAYCTTAAAAGCCTCAAATTGTCCCCARTTCCCCCAGCAGCACCCTCCCCTGCAGCAGGGACAGGTCAGGCAGCAAGAGCAGCACAATGGGGGTGAAATGAGAGCCCCCRGAGCCCGGCAGGGTTCGCTCCACACCCAGCCAGGTGAGYGATCCCATCCAATCCCATCCMATCCCCAGCTCCGAGAGGCTCCCGGGACATTCGGCTTGGAATGAAGGCAGGGAAGGAGCTGCAGACACTCCAGCAGGGCAGGACCCTCGGAGGGTTTTCCTCAGAACGTTCAATGTCGCCCTAAATGAGGCCATAAAAAGTAAGTGCTTTTTAAAAGCGATCTTGCACGGCAGGGTCTGCATTGTCAGAGCTTCCGGGTGATTTAAAGCTTCTCCTTCCTCCTTTCCTTCTCCTTCAAAAAAAATCCAACAAATGGGAGCCTGGCTGCTGTGAGAAATACCCCTGCCTGTAAATCTAGAGGAAAAGCTGTATATATATATAWAAATACATCTATCTATATAAACATATCTATATAAAAATGTGATAAACATCTATAACCCAGAGCCCATAAAACTGGGAGGMTGACAGCACAGGGGGGAAGCACTGCCAGGGGAAGAGCAAACCTGGATTWTTTGGTCAGGGATGTAAAGGTGGCTGCTGCTGTGATGTTTTCCTCGGTGTTTCCTGCAGTAGTTACTCTTTTTTGGAGGCTCACACGGGCTGTGATGAACAAGAGGAAGCCCCACAGCACTGAAGTGGCTCATTTGTCACCAAGCTTTTTTTTGGCCTCATTCTTTCTGTTACATCATTTGAGTCACCCTTGCTGGGCTCCCCAGCATCTCCTGAGGGTTTTATTTTCGAACTTTTCTTGTGGCAGAGATGCTGCTGTTGGGTGGGACTTTGGGGCTGGGCTGGCTCTGCTGCACATCCCCACGTGTGCCTCCTTTCCCACTGCCCGACTTCAAATTTATCTCCTTTGCTGATGATGTTTTATTCAAATCTGTTTTGATGACAGCATTTTATTTTATTTTATTTTTATATATATATATATATATATATATTTTTTTTTTATTTGCCACTGGCTCCAGTGACAGCTGCCCTGCATGGCCAGCATCTCTCTCCCAGTGCCTCTTACAGAATTTTCTTACCCCCTGAACCCCTCTGTCATGAGTCCAGCCCTGGCCTTCAGCTTTAATCAGCTTTTTCCTCCCTGGGTCAGCCTGTGCTGGCTGCAGTGGCAGCTCCCTGGCTGCTCCTGGCATTCCCAGAGGATGGGGATGGGCTCTCAGTGGGGCTCAGCTCAGCACAGGGTTAACCAAACAATGAGGGGAGGAATTAGTGCGGGGCAGCAGAGCCTGGCCTTTCCCAGAGCCCGGCTCAAAAGCCCTTTCAGAGCCATTTAACGTCCCCTGTCAGGGCCTGACCCAGGGGACAGGAGCCCCCTCAGCCCTGCTGGGTGCTCTGGGTCMCCTTCCAGGGCTTGGGTTTGTCTCTAAATGTGCACATGGACAACAAAAAAAAAAAGGGAGGGGGCAAAAATCACCTTGGTAAAAAACATTCCCTTCCCATCAGGAGCTTAACAGGGAGGGACAATCCACACTGAGCTGCTTCTTCTCCTTCTCCTTTTGGCTCTTGCAACACTTAAAGTGAGACCCAGCTCTTGTTTGCACATCAGGAACCAGTCCAAGGTTGGTGTCAGTGGTTTGTGCTCTGTGCCAGCTCTGCAATGTCTTGATTGCAAAGCCTGCTCTTTCCCCAGGTTCCTAAATCTTCCTTCCTGCAGGTTTTAATTGGAGGTGAGCAAAGTAATGATGTGTCAGCCACRCCATCCCCACTCTATCCATCTTGCCAAAGAGGAAAGGAAACGGAATTAAAGGAGAAAAGAATGATCTTGGAGGTGTTTTCCAGGCTTAATGACAGTGTGATGCTGCAGTGAGTGGCTGCAGCCAGGGCAGGGCTGGGCTGGTGTCACCAGGGAGGGGCTGGGACACCTGGGCTGGGCCAGGGGAGAGCTGAGCTGTCTGTGGGTGCTCAGAGAGCTCCACTCGCGGGGAAAAGCAGTGTTCTAATGCAGGGAGGAGCTTTCTCCTTCAGCACCTCATAGAAATTCCTTTATCCATATTATTTATGATGTTATCACACCAGGGCTGGGCCACCTCCTGAGCAGCCACACCACCAGTGACCACAGGGGCAATTTCAGGTACCTGYTTCTCATCRGTGACTCTGCCCAGGCTCCTAAATKRGGCWGAGRYAATGAGRRARCATCTCCTCAGTCTGGGGAGAGCTCTGTGCTCGTGTCAGAGCTGTACCAGGACATCTCTGCTGCTGTCACCACCCAGCATCTCCTGCAGAGCTCCCAGAGAAGCACCTGGGAACAGCTTCTGCAGGCCAGCCTCTTTCCCTCAGCTTTGCCTTGAGTCTGTTGTGTTTCCAAAAGCTTTTGTGTCCTGGAAAATCTCAGCAGAATGTGCCAGAGCCACCCTGYGCTCAGCAGCTCAAACATTTGGTAAAACTTGCTATGATGCTTCTCCKGTKTAGGTGTTTCTGCTTTGCAAAGATAAAAGAATCAGTTCCCACCTCCTGGAGCCTCTGGGCAGGGCAGGGAGGAGCCTGAGAATCTTCTAAAAACAGAGAATCTTAGAAAAACCTTTTCCTCCTCAAAACTCATGGCCCAGGAAGCAGAATTGAGAGCTGCACGAGGCATCACAGACACACAAATTTGGTAAAACTTGCTATGATGCTTCTCCTGTTTAGGTATTTGTGCTTTGCAAAKAGAAAAGCATCRGTTCCCACCTCCTGGAGCCTCTGGGCAGGGCAGGGAGGAGCCCGAGCTCCTTGTGCCCACTCCTATAAACCTTTCCGAGCTGGCTCCTGTCTSCCAGCATTAAATTTCTCATTATCTGCCTGCTCAGAGACCAAGACTTTCAGGGCCAGGGCTGCTTGACTCAGATTTTGTCCAACARCTGATGAAAGGAGCCTTTGCTCTGCTTGGGGTTCTCTGGGTAATGAATTTGTGTGGACTTGCAGAGGAACGTGGGTGGAAAGGCTGAGCTAGGATTGTATTAACTGAGATAACACTTGATTAGCAGCAGCTCTGGGAGATCAATCCATGAACATTCAGGTGTRTCTGCCCTAAAATTTTGCCTCCTTTTTAGGGCAAGAAGGAAATGGGAGAGAGAAACTGCKTTAGGTTCAGGTGTCATTCTCAGTAAAAGGAAATTATCACTGAAGCATTTGCAGGGCTGGTTTTCTCCTGGGAAGGATGAAATTTCCCTGAGTGACAGTTAACATGAAATACCTGATGGTTTTCTCTGCACAATGACAGGCAGCAAGTTCCCAACTCCAGCCAGCCAAGGAACTTTCCTCTTCCCCCTGCAGCCATGTCACAGCAGCTGAATCATTTGTAATGATTCTCCCCTTGGTTTGTTCCTCCTCCYCTCTCATTCCCCCGGTACTGAAGGCAAGTTTCGTCCTTTTTTTTTTGTGGTTAAAACACTTAGGAACAGAGCTCAGCAAGAAAAATTCAAAGTTTTTATTCCAAGCAAGGCCAAACCATGGAAAGCAAAACATTTTTCTCTCCCAAGGAACAATCCTTCAAGAGCCAGGTGCYTCCAGCCCCATAAATTTTGGTGTCAGCAGAGCAGTGACGTGTGAAAGATCAACTCCAAAGCAGGTTCAGCAGTGAGGGACATGTAAATGCCTCAGCACTCTGCATCCATCTCTCCAGGAAAGCCAAACAGAACATTCCTCTTCCCTGCCCCGTGCTCCTGGAGAGCCCAGCCCGGCAGGGATCTCAGCCTGCTGATGGAAAAAAGGAGATCACAGCCCTGCCACGAGGATTCTGCAGCTCAGCTTTTCCCCTGGAACATCCCCAGGCAGAGTGTGCAGCTCCTGCTCTGCTTTAAGGAAAGTCTGGCAGGAGAGACCCGGAGCCTGCCTGCAAACCCCTCCTGGTGTGTGCAATTCCTTCTCCTGTTCCACATCCCCGTGTTTTCACCGGATCCCTCCCTGCTGGGGGCCCTCCCCACCTGAAGGTGCAGCAKTTCAGAGCCTGCAGTTTTATTTTTTTTCCCTGGAAAAGGAGGATGAGGCGTTGCTGATCCCCAAATCCAGGCTGGGGCCTCAGGAGTGCCCCAAAGCCAGGCCCTGAGCAGAGCCTGGGATCTGAGGGTGCTGCAAACAAAGGAGAAATCCGGGTTTTTTAACTCTTCCCGCCCAGTTTTCTGTGCCACAAGGACAGGGAACAAGGAGATACAAGATATCCACACCCAATACTGATTTTTTAAATGTATTTACACTGCGTTTGCTTTAGTTCCCCGAGCCCTGCGTGGCTGCTCCCGTTTATCAGCCCCATCTCAGCCGCAGGATGCCGGCCAAGGCCTTATCATTTCATTTTGCTAACGTCCCTCATYCCTAATTCATGAAGCCAGCTCTCTGACAAATTGAATTTGTGTAACACGGTAAACAAAAGGGGCCTGGAACTCCGGGTTCCTGTCAGGGGCTCACCTTGTTGGGAGCAGCTTTAAGTGGCACGGGCAGGCCTGGGGAAAGGGCTCGGCCTCTGAGGGCTCTCCTGCCTCTCCTGCAGCCAAGCCAGGGGGAATTTACACCTGCTGTGGTGATTTTAGGTGATATTTTAGGTGATACTCATCCCCTTGCTTTCTGCAAGGAGACAGGGGGGAAAGCTCTCTGAGAAATGCCAGGCGAATTCAGCTTTGTTCCGAAAGGGCACAACCAGAGGGGCAGGATGTGCCCACAGCGGATGGAGATGGAGCAGAATTCCAGTTTGCTCTGGAAAACCTCCCCTCTGTCCCTCCCTGCTCCCTCCACAGCAATCCCTGCTGCTGCCCCATTCATCTCCCCTCGCCAAGGGGCTCTCACTGCTCCTCCCTGCTCAGCCTTTCCCTGATCCCTGTGTTCAGTGTGGCTCTGTCCCCTGGGAGCAGCCTGGCTCAGCTCCCTGSGAGTGAATGGGAGTCGCTCCACTGCCTCCCTGATTTAGCACCTGGAAGCAGGGCTGGCTCTGAGCCTGCTGATGAATCTGGCAGCTGAGACCTCAGGATGCAGGGCTTTTKGKTTTTTTCCCYYCYTTTYYCYYCCMAWT
>CADDXX010000450.1:238746-249773 GCA_902810485.1 Alauda arvensis
AAAAACCTGAGAGGCTCCCACCCTCTAAATGTAGATTATAGAGAAAAAGAGAGAGAGAGRAATTCTTGTCACTCCCCTGCATCCAAACACGGCATCCGGGGAGACAAAGTCTAATTTTAGAGTGCATCAGAGACAGCAGCATCTGAGTAAACTCATCSCTGTCTCTCCACACCAGCCCCCAGGGAGGCTGCGTGTGTACCTGCAAGCAGCTGATAATAAATAACATTGCAAGGTGGAAACAAAAATAAGCAAGAGATCCTTTTTTTGTTTCGTGCCCAGCTTTCTCCCGAGGCTCCCCTGGCTCCAGGGGCCCTGCTGGCTGCAGGCAGAGCACAGAGGATGCTCTTGAAGTGATATTTAAAGAAGGGAAAGCGCCTGTGCTGCCTGCAGATGGAAAGGGCAGGGGTTGGATGGCACATTCCTGTGGCAGATCAGCATCACAGATGCTGCTCCCCTCTGAAATTTATCTCTGCTACGGTTCCTTCTGCATTTGAGGCTTTCATTTCAAAGCCTTACAGGGGGGGAAATAACCCTGACAACAGAGAAAAGATATTTAGCTTTCCCAAATACCTGAAAAACAAGGTGTTCCTTCTGGGATTTACACGTGGAAATGATAAATACACACATTTGTGGCTGAACTGTTGGGACAAGAGGAGAGTTTTGACCCAGCTGGGTTCGCCTGTGAGGCAGCAGTGTCACTGTGCAGGGTGGAACAAATCCTTGGAATAAAATCCTTCTGGGCTGAAAATCCAGGGGCATTCCAGGTGGGCTGAAAAATCCAGGGGATTCCAGGTGGGCTGAAAATCCAGAAGCATCCCAGGCAGAACTTTTTGAGGTGGAAGGCACTGAGCTGGTGCTCAGGAGGGTGCAGACCCCAGCCCTCAGATATTCTGAACCAGGGCACAGCAAATAAATCCTCCGATTTCCAACTTTTCCACATCATTTTCCCTTTCAGCTGCCAAAAGCTGGAGCAGAGCAGTATTTTAGGGTGCCTGTCAATATTCCCCTTGTCTCAAAGCAGCCAGGAAGTTTTCAGAAAGTGCCAAAAGCCTGGAAAGAGCAGAGGAGCCTCTCCAGTGCATTATTCCCATAATTACCTGTGGGAGCTGATGGAAACATCAAAGGCATCCCAAGCACAAGCCAGGCTTTCCCCCTTTTCCAGAGGTTCCAGGAGCTGTTATCAGCACCTGAGCTCTGCAAACACARCCTGTGGGCAAACAAGAGGGGAAAAAGGGGTCTTTTATCCAGAATTCCTGCTCCAGCTCCCAGAGATTCCAAGCAGACCCTTCCCCAGCTTTGAAGTTGTTCTCTCTGCAGTTGTTTTAGAGCCAAAGTGGGCTTGGAGTGGGCACAAAAATCCCTTGAAGAGTTCAGGCACTTCCCACAAATTCCATTTTATGCTTTCCATGTGCCTTTAAGTTCYCATTTCGGTGAGGAAATGAATTATACACAAAATTTCTGGCGTTTCAGGAGGAAAACAGTCCCCAGGTCTGACTCCTTGCTAATGTGTTGTCAACACACAAAGGGGGATATTTAATGCCAGCGCTGGCAGATTAACAAATTGCCTTGTCTGGTGTTCTCTGGGATGTCACAGGCCTGTCAGGGAAATGCTAAAACTCTTATCTTTAGCAGGAGCTGCCCTTTGGATTACAGGGCAATTTAAACCTAAAATCATAGGGCAAATGGTATTTATTAAAAATGTTATGCCAGGTGACAGATCCAGAACCTGCACATGCTGCTGGAGGATGCTGGATCCCATCAGCCAGCCCAGCCCTGGAGCTGCCAGGTGGGAAAAACCTCAATTTCAACTCCAAAATTGTCACCCACAYGAGGAGGGGGCAAAGGAAGGAGGTGGGGGTGACCCTGATCAGTGAGAACTCACAGAGCCAGGGACACAGCTGTGCCTGGATCCATCTGATTGTTACAGCCAGGCACAGGGGGTTAAACCCCCTCCTCTGCCCCCCAGTTCCCTGTTTTCCTGGCACAGGGGGTTAAACCCCCTCCTCTGCCCCCCAGTTCCCTGTTTTCCTGGCACAGGGGGTTAAACCCCCTCCTCTGCCCCCCAGTTCCCTGTTTTCCTGGCAGCTGGGCTGACGTCAGCCCCTAATCAAATCCCCCGAGCACTCTGCTGCTGCAGCTTCCAGGGGAGATAAGGGCCCACCTAACCCAGTTATGGCTGAGAGCTCCCTGATGAAATTACTGATGGCACTGCCCTTCCTGGAGCACCAGAGGCACAATCTGTCCTCCCCTGGTCAGGGTGAGGGTTCTTTTCTCTTGTCCTTGCCAAGGTCAGGATGGGGGATACACACAAAAGTTCCAGTTGGGGCTCTGTAGATTGTCTGTGAGGAGGCAGAAGGAGGTTTTGGGGGAGAGAGAAATGTTTGGAAGGTTTTATCCTGATTCCTTTTATTTTTTAATCTCTTGTAGTTTTGTCAATAAACCTGTCTGTATACCCTTGTAAGTTCTGAGCCTGCTTTACTTTTCTCCTCATCCCATCCCACAGCAGAAAAAGAGCAAATAATTWASAYGTGCACCCAAACCACTGCACTAATTGGRAAACAGGAACTGGCCAGCCTGAAAGCACCACATGGAGGGTGATCCAGAGCCACCCCGGAGCCTGCCCAGCCCTGCCATCCCTCCCTGGGTGTCMCTGGTGTCACCAGGAGCTGTGCTCAGTGACACAGAGAGCAGGGACAGGCTCCCAGCCCAGCCCCACAGCAAACTGCACCTCCAGGAAACAGGCACGAGGTCTGAYGGCTAATTGAAACCAGAAGTGGATTGTTGTCTGTGCCATCATCCCTCTGGGTGACACTTGAAGAAGATGACATTTGASTGAGGTCTGCTCTTAAAATAAGCAGAAGTAATTCCCATTTTTGGATGTTTGAACAAATCTGTTTCTTTCCAGGACTCYGGCTGGGCAGAGCTGCTGCCCTGCTTCCCTCTGGCTGCTCCAGAGTCTCCTGGGACTCCTAAACCCCTCCCTGGAATTAACTCCATTCTCTTCAGTGGCTCGTGGAAAAGCCTGGGTGTTACTGAACTCTTGTTCCCAACAAGCTGGAAGGTTTATTTTCCATCAGGGGCCCCTGAGAAACAGGATCCTGTCAGTTAATAAACACCTCTGCTGCTGCAGCTCAGAGCCACATGGACACAGATCAAAAAYTCAGAGGAGAACCCCACTCCCCCTTTAGAGGAATTCATCTTTTCTTTCTGTCCGAGGGCAGGGGCTCCTTCCACCACCCCAAACCCCATCCAACCTGGCCTTGGACACTTCCAGGGATGGGAACACCCCAGTTTAGGAATAATCACTTTGTTTAACTCCAGCTCTGTCCCTGGGGCTCTGCATGCAAAAAAACCCTCCAGAATATCTTTGGAGCTTCAGATCCTGCAGTCCCCCGCAGGAGGAGGGCACAGAGTGGGGTCAGACACACCCAAAACCCTCGCTGAGATCTGGATTTTGCAGCAGCAGCAGCAGCACAGGGGTGGCTGGGCTGAAGCCATTAATTGAATTAACAGCCCTGTGCACTGTTCTTGCAGGAGCACGAGGTCTCAGCCCTGGCAGCTCCCGGCGGTTCGTGCATTGATTTGTTCTCAGGAGCRCTTTTCTCCCTGAGAGCTGCCCCAGACACTTCCGACTGAGGAAATCRCTGAAACTTCTGCAGCCTCAAAAAAAAAAAAAAGGAGAGGAGTTGTGCCTGCTGCAGCCCCCGTGTGCCTCCCCCTTGCAGCGGGGCAATAAACACATCATTCACGGATTCATCCCGTGCCTCTGGCTGCCTTCTGTGCCTTCGCAGTTTGCCACAACAGAGCTCACTCCAAGGGAGAGCTGCTCCCAGCTCCGTGTGCTGCAGCCCATCAAAACCCACCGGGACTCAGCTTGAACCGACAGGTTGTTGGGGGGAAATAAATATAAATATAAATATAAATATAAATATAAATATAAATAATATAAATATAAATATAAATATAAATATAAATATAAATATAAATATAAATATGAATATAAATATAAATATAAATATAAATATATCTAGCTATAACTGAATATTTTATATATATATAGAAAAGTATATAACATATATAAATATATAAAATAAATATAGAAATATCAAAATAAAACTATAAAAATCTATAGAAATAAATAAATAAATAAATAAATAAATAAATAAATAAATAAATAAATAAAGAATCCCTGCCCTTCAGTTTTAGAACACTCAGTGCAGATTATTCCACCACCCCAGCAGGAGATGGAGCCAAATTGTGGTTTTTTTTTTTCCCCAGAGGTTTCACACAGGTTTGTGCTGTGCCTGCACCTCCTGTGGTCCTGGAGCAATCTGGAGTCTCTTTAAAACCTCAGCCCGAGCTGCTTTTGGAAGTGGCAGCTCTGCTCAGAGCCCTCCTTCCCTCCCTCTCTCACTCACTGCACATCTGGGAAGGCAGATTTTGTTGTCAGGGAGAATCAAGGAGTGCAATGAGAAAAAAAAACCAATAAAAATATATAAAAAGCTCATGGCAGGGGGCTGTGGCTGTCCATGCCATGGCTCAGAGATAAATTGAGTTGTTCTCCCTTCCTGCCTCACTCACTCTTGTCCATGCTTTGCTGCTTTTCTCTTACTCTCAGGTTTTTTCCCTTTCATATCCAATTTACTTGCTCAAAGGGGCTTGTCCAGGCTGAGCTATGAAATCTCCAATTGCTGCAGGGTTCCCAGGTGTTTGCAGCCTGGCAGCTCTGCTGCATTTTCTGCTCCACTTGCCCAGGGCTGCAAACCCTTGGTCCACCCTTATCTGTGTGGAGCAATCTCCCCAGACATTCATTTTATCCAAGATTTATTTCATTGCCYCTGTTTTTCTGCTTTTCTGAGCCTTGGCTAGCAGGAGGGCTGACAGGAAACGTGTGCATTCTGCCTGGAGCTGWATTTATTWCAGAKTTTGGGGTTKTTTGGGKTTTTTTCCYACAGMTTTAGGTRCCCACCAGTGGCAGGTTCAGCAGAGAATTGAAAGGAAATGGAAGATTTCCTCTGTTAAAGACCAAAGCTGCCATCAGGGCAGGCCCACCACCCCAATTGGAGTGTTTTAATCTCTAGGATTGATTAATCCAAACCCAAAACTCCCTGAAATTATGGAAAAGAGGGCAAAGCAGAGCAGCAGTGAAACAGGTGCAAACCAAGAGGTGCCTCGGGCCACTCTCATCAAACTGGGAGCCTTGAGGTTGTGTTTGAAGTGAGCAGAGCAAACACTCCTAACCCAGGGAGGGAAATGCCAGGAGACTCCTGAAGCCAGCAGTGTTTGCATGGATAATTCCAGCTGACACTTCACAGGTGCCATTTCCTCCCTGTGCTCCAGGCAGGGGGAAAAATCCATCCCCAAGTCGAAAAACATGAAAGGAAAAAATGGATTTGGATAAAGCTGGGCATGGAAAACAARGAGTGAGTGTGAGCAGAGCTGTGGGAGATGCAGAGAGCTCTTCCTTCCCACCCCACACACTTGTGGCTGCAGTGTTTGTGCTCATTCCCCAGGAATTCACTGATTGTGGAACATCCCGTGATCCTGCAGCCTCAGGGCTTTACCTGGCCGCTCCCAGATCCCCTAAAAAATCAACCAGGGGCTGACATTAAACACCCCCCTTCTCTGATGTGCCAATGTGAGAATTCACAGCAGCTCTTGGACAGAACTTTGGGCTGCAGCTCCCAAACCCCCACAGCCAGGCTGCACAGAGGAATTTTCCTGCTGCCTCTCCTTGCTATATTTAACTCCCCAAGGCTCATTAACCACGAGCCTGCACCTTGTTACCACATCAATCCCACCGAGTTATTTTTTGGGCTGCAGTTATGCTTCAATTTGGAGTATTAATTTCCTTTACCTCCCGCCCTATTAATCACTTTAACAATCAAATGAGGACAATTATTGTAATGAGTTAATGGATTAGACGCAGCAGACGATGCACATTTATAACCACCAGTGCCAGGGCACTTTTACCAAAGTCAGCCTCGTCAATAAAATATGAGCTCATAAAGGAGCTCCTGGAGGGCTGAGGGAAGGGCTGGCAGAGGTTTCTGTCTGGCTGATTTAAACCCGTCTGTCTCAGCTCTCAGGAGGCTTTTATGTGCTCTGGGCCTGTTCAAATCAAGGCACTGAGAGGCAGAGCTGGTATTTTTTTTTTGTTCATGCAGGATGGCAAGGTGTTCTCTCTGAGATCACCTCCACCGTGGCTGCTCTGGATGTGTCATGGAAATGAAGCTTTTCCCCACCACGTTCTGTCACCTGTTTTCTCAGGGAGATGCTGCACTGCCAGGTTCCATCAGCCCTCCTCAGCTGGCTCACAGCTCTCTGCTCCTCGGGTGGGAATGGTGGCCTGCGGAATTCGGGGAATTCTCCAAGCTCTGAGTCCCGACACCTTTCCCATTTCCCTGATTTCAAACGTGGGTTGTGGTGGGATTCCAGGCAATTGAGCTGGCATTTCCAGGTGGAAAGAAACCAAACCCAACCTGTGCAAGAGTTTCTGGACGTGTTTTCATTCCATGGATCCAAGTGGGTTTGGAAATTGGCCCAATTTCTGCCCCTAAATCCTCTCCCTACAAACAGCAGGTGCCTGATGAGAGGCAAAACCCTTCAGTGGGTGAGCCCCAGAAGGATTCCCTGGCAGCCCGAGGCAGGAAAAGCCTTCCCCGGGGATTTCCAGCCCCTGACACTCAGGAGAGAAAGGAGCTGTTTAAAATGCCTTTGTAATGGCTCAGATCCATCAGCAGCGCTCTGCTCGCAGCGCTATGATGGATCTCAGAGTTCCCTCGCACAGAAACCCATCCGTATTCCCCCTGCTAAGATAATCCYGCAGTTCCGTGCCCATCCATCCCAATAAACCCCGGGGCTCACAGATCTATTGGAATCCTTCAAAGGGATGTGCAGGGCAGACAAACGGCAGCTTCCCGGCTTAGGGCATCGATTCCCAGAGYGGGGGGATGAGCTCCTGGCTGGGACAGGGAAATGCATCAGGGAGATGGAGATGGAAAATCAAAACGGCCAGGGCTGAGCTGGGAGGGGACAATAAAAGAGTTCTGAGCACAGAAACCCGTGTTCCTGCTGAGGTGAAGAGCAGGAGCCRATGAACTGATGGAGCAGGGGAGTTTTGTGCCCGTGGGGGCATCACTGAAGATGACTGGGCTGGGATTTGCATCCATGGAAKGGCTGCTGGGAGATGCTGTGTCCCAGATTTCACCTGTCAGCTCCTGAGCTCCACTTGCAGGGAGTTCATTAAACATCATTAAATCCCTGCTCCRAGGATCCTTCCCAGGGTGACAACTGGGAAGTGCCTCTTTCAAAGCTGCTAAATCCAACCTCATTTCAGCTCTAATCTAAASCCATCATATGATTACACCCAGATACATTTTTATTTTCAGCTCTGGGTCCATTCAGGTCCACTTTTATTTTCAGCTTTGCTCCTTCACACCTCTCACTGCTTTCAATCCCAGGCACTTCAGAGGAACTTTAAAATGGGAAAATCAATTTGCTCGGAGTAAAACTTCATTAGCACAGAGCTCTCCTTCAGGAGGTGGTAAARAAGCTGAGGATGGGGATGAGGGAAGTGCAGCTCATCACTGAACCTGTGTGTGGATATCCCTGCCCAGGGTTCAGCCCCTCTCACCTTTTATTCCCAGCTTTCAGCATTCCCAGGCCACAAACAAAGCTCCAGCCAGGGAATGCTGCTCCTAAAAAAAATCCAAAAAAACCCCAAAAAACCCCAAAAAAACCCAAAAACCAGGGATTTATTTTTGTGTTGCTGGTATCACTCTCTGCTCCTGTGGTCTGGTTCCATTTTTTGTGGGAGTTGGGGCAGTTCAGCCAAGTGAACAACTCTGGCAGGGCCAGTTCTCTCCAGTCCCAGAAAAAGGGACAGATGTGTGTGCAGGGGGTGCCATGCCTGGGGTGCAGAGGTCAAGGCAGGATCTGTCAGCAAACTCCTGTTTGCATCCCAAAAACGACCCCCAGAGCCCCCAGGGGTTTCTCAGGGCTCACCAGAGCTCAGTTTGTCTCCCTCCCACCAGGGCTCCATCCCTGAAGGCACAGCATGGGCCCTGCTGGAAATTCTCTGAGGGCTCTGCCTTTCACAAAACCATAAATAAATCATTCTCAGCTTCCAGAGAGTTCAGACTGAACCCTTTGCCAGTGCAGAGCTCAGTGGTTTCAAAATGCTGAGTCCAGTAATAAAGTTTTGAGGGGGGAATTTGCTGACCTTCAGAACAAAACTCAGCTCCTCCATCTGTTGCATCCCTTTCCAAGGTCCTCTTTGCCCAAAAGAAGTCTGCAGAATGGAGAAGTTTTATTTTTATTCCGAGGAAAGTTTTATTCAGGGCAAGTTTTTATCCAGCAGATGAAGTGGTTGGGCTGATGAGCAGCTGCCCCTCCTGCAGACACTGGAGTGCAGGGAGCAGCTCTGGAGATGAGACTTTAGTCCAGAAGTCCTCGGAAGCAGGAGCAGCCTCCCCTTGTGCTGCCCCAGGCTGCAGACACGCTGCTGACCCGTGCAGACCAGCCCATAAAAATAAACTTGTGGGCTGAAAAAGTGCCAAATCCCCTTCTCAGTCTGCCCCAGCAGAGACCTTGGCTGCTGTGCTTGGAGACACGTCCATCCATCACTGCTGGCCTTCCCCTGGGGCTCCTTATCAGCCCCTCATTTCGTGCCATTTGCAGGAAAACACCAAGTTCAGGCTATGAGCAAGAGAACAACTTTTATTTTTATTTTTTTYCCCCTTTTCAYTGGTGCCTTTCCAGCTGGAGCTCCCACTCGGAGTGCCTGCTCATCTGGAACACATCAGGCTGCTCAGGAGCTCGGCCCCACGGCGGAGAAGCTTCCCAGAAAGGCCCTGCTGGAGCCACTCATTCACAGAAATCCCTCCAAAAGCTCCTCCTGGCCAAATCGCATCCCCTGAACTGAGGCTGCACTCATCCCACACCGCCCTATATATGGAATTAGGGAGCCAGGAAACAGGGAATTTCTTTCCCTSTCTTTTCTGGGCTCAGCCTGAGCTCTTCATACCAAGTTTAGCCTTTCTTAGGGGRGCTCAGATCCTTTGGAAAGGGCCCACCTTTGATGCAAAGGATACTTTTGTATTTGTGGTGGAGGGGAGAGGAATAGAAAAAAAAAAACCCAAATATAAATTTGGCTTATTAGCATCCCTGCTTCTTACAGCATTTACAGATCATTTACAGTTGGGCAGGATGAAATTTGGGGTCTAAGGAACAAAGGGCAGCTTTAGGATGCATTTCATGCACCTTGCAAAGCTCTTAGGAAGTGCTGGTGCCTCTGGTGAGTCAGGCACTGATCCAGAACTGCCACACAACAACCTCATTGCTCTTGCATTGGGGGCAGCTGTGAAGTTTTGGTTGTRAATCCTCCTTTTCAGCCAGTTTAGGATTTGTCTGCCCCTAGCAAAGTCACYGAAGTCTGGAAAAGCCCAGCCTGGCTAAGCCAGCCTTGTGCCTGCTGTGATCCACAACAAATCCAGGGGAGAAACAAAAAACACAACAAGCACAAGCAAAGCAAACTCCAGGGTGTCTGCAAAAGCTGCTCTCTAATAAAACACCATCCCCTCAGGAAATTAATTTGTATGCTTAATTGGTTCAGAGGAATAATCTGCAGCAGGATCCCTAAAGGACTCTGCCTTAATCTCCTGTTGTTATCCCGAGCTTGGCAGGGCCCAGAGCAGCTCCTGCTGGATGCTGGGATCAGTGTGAGCAGCATTCCTGCTCCTCTGGGCTCTCCCTGGCCCTCATGGACCCGTGGGGTGCTGCTGCTCTGTGTCCTTTGGAGGGGAAGGAGGAATCCTTGATTTCCCTTGATTTCCCTTGATTTCCCTTGATTTCCCTTGATTTCCCCTGATTTCCCTTGATTTCCCTTGATTTCCCTTGATTTCCCCTGATTTCCCTTGATTTCCCTGATTTCCCTTGATTCCTCAGCCCTCCCAGCTCTGTCCCAGAGCACTCCCAGGCTGCTGTGCCCTTTCCCCCGGTGCCAGGAGGTGCCAGGCTGCWGCTGGGATCACCCAGCCCGAGCTCAGAGGGAATTCCAGCCTGGCACCACCTTTGCTTTGCTGGGTTTGCCTTCGTTTCTCTGCTCAGAGATCAGAATCCTCCCAAAATTGGCTCCCAGCTGGAGCACAAACCCATCCTGGAGCAATTCCAGAGCTCCAGCCTGGCTGGGAGCTGGCCCAGGGAGGGTTTTGGGGGAGCAGCAGGTACCAGATCATTCCTGAGGGCTCCATCCCTTCCTTGCTCGGGGTTGTGGGACTTGGACCCTGCCAGAGGAGCCTCTGCTGAGCTCTGGCTTTGCCCAGCTCTTACAGCAGGAGTTTTACTTCAGGAATTGCTGGAATTGATGGGAAAAGAAAGCAGATTTTGGTGCAAACTCCACACAATTCTTTCTGGATCGCTGCAGATTCAGARATTATTGATTCTGTTCTCACCAGAAGAGCTCCCTCCTCCTCAGGTGCCTCCCTCCCTCCTCAGGGCTCTTCCCGAGGCTCAGTTTTGTGTTTTTCCCTTCTCCAGAACACAACCCCACTGCACCTCAATCACAACTGCAGGTCTGCCTTTTATTCAGTGATAGAAAAGCCAGCAGCTTTTTTGTTTTTAACATTTCATAGAGGATTGTTCATAGCCCACACAGCATCTGTTTGGGAGTGAGATGAATCCCAGAATTTCCCTTTATCACAGGGAAACTGGGTGATGCTCACCAGGGGATAAAAACCCAGCMTTGAGGAAAGGGACTGGGAAAAGCAAAGCTGTTCCTTGGATTTCTGCTCTGCTGGCTTGAAGGAATCATTTGTGGCATTAACCACCAGCCCTGACAGAGCTGGGGTGCAGCTTCCTGCAGTTCCTCACCAGGTTAGATCAGATTAAAAAAAAAAAAGGACAAGGTGGGAAAGGGAGGAGGGAAAGAAAAGTTGATTGCAGCTCGCAGGATTTGGGAGAGAATCCCAGCCCATGCAGGACACGTTCCATCTGCACCACAGCTGGCCTCTCTCTCCTATTTATAG
>CADDXX010000450.1:249862-269641 GCA_902810485.1 Alauda arvensis
AAAAAAAAAAAAAAAAAAAACCAAAAAACTTGGGGGTTTCTGTAACAACCAAATGTAAACCAAATGTGACAGAAGGAGGAGGAGGAGGGAAAGAGTGGGTGGAAAAAGGGGAGGATGAAGTAGAAAGTCAGCTCAGGGTTTGGTGTGGAGTCCTGGAGTCGGTTTTGTCCCTCTCCATGAGGAATCCAGCACCCKGAGCTGGCAGAACTCGCTGGGAGCTCAGTGCTGGGGGCAGGGACTGTGCTGGTCTGCTTCTGTGTGGCACAGGAATGACAAAATCCCCCTGGGGCTGAGAAAAGGGGCAGTTTCAGGGCAAAGTTCTGCAGCTGGGCCGAGTTTCTGAGCAGCCTGAGCTCCCCCCCAGCYCTGCAGGCAGACCTGAGCTCAGGCTGCTGCACGAATCCACGGGAGCAGAGCTCAGCCCTGCATCCCTCACCTGCAGTGCTGGTCCTGAAACCCAGCTCAGGAAATGCTGCCCRCTGCTCTTTACAACAYCMCTGCCTTGGGGGTTTGGGTGGTTTYRACTTCCAARCAGAAGAAAATGGATTTTTTCACCAAGAACTGACGAGAACCAGACGATGATTGTGCACCCACACACAGCACACACTGGGGACAGGCAGAGGGATGGAGAACCCATCCAAAGGCACAAAAATCGGCTCCTCTGTGCAGGAGGGTGCCAAGGGCAGAGGCAGGAGCTCCAGGGGCAGCAGCAGCAGCAGCCCAGGTGTGGCTGTGCAGGACCAAGCCCAGCCCAGAGCTCAGCTGTGGCTCAGAGCCCGGGGCTGGCACAGCCCTGCCCGGGGGCAGGACAGCATTTTCCATGCTGTCACACATCCCCATCGATCTGTCCCCAGCTGCGGGGCTGTCATTGGCTGCAGGGCATTGATCAGGAGCATGAGGATGGGCAGGGGTCAGCTGRTGCCATCCCTGCTCACGAGGGATGGGAGCTGTGCCCTGTTCTGGGCTGTCCCTGTCACCTCCCTGCAATGGGGACAGTGCCCACAGCCTCAGCTGTCTGACAGGAGCTGAGCAGAGGGTTTGGGTGGTGCCTTTGAGGTTTTAGCTCTTCTATTTTTCAGGTTCTGTACTGCATGAGTATGTAACTCTGAATTTTATATAGAATTATGTACTGCCTGAGTGTGTAACTCTGAATTTTACACAGAATGCTGGTTAGCTTTCTTCACATTTTGGTCAGACTGAACAATCCCTCTGGGCCTGGGAACCAAAGTCATCAGCACAGCCTGGGGCACAAAAGGGATAAACAAAGGTGAATTGGAGGGAGAAGCGAACCAGGGGATGTGAGTTCATTACCTGAAGCTGTAATTGGACAATGAACCCCTGATTGCAGACAGAACAAACCTACATCTGCCCAAAAAGCTGGTGCCTGTCCATCGTGGGCAGAGATCAATTCTGGCAGCTCTGTGGGCTCACAGAGCCCCAGGAGCTGCTGCTGCTCCCTCAGCTGCTCCTGTGACACGGGAGATGCTGAGAGGCTTTTCCCATTTCCCCCTGCTCCCKTAACAAACGCTTCCCTGCCTGCTGGGATGGGAGTGTTGGAGGAATTCGTGTCAGTTCTGACAGCGTTCCCCACACTCACGGCGGGGCTGAAGTGCCTTCAGTGTCACAACATCGTGTTGTGATGTGTGCACAGCACTCCGAGGGGCTCCTTTCAGGAGGCTGCCTCAGATCGGGATTTGTTTTCTCAACATCACAATCATCTGAAACATTTTGACAGCCTGGAGATCGTTGTGGTGGGGTTTTTTTGGGAACTTTTTCACTCCCTTCGTGCACAAGAATGTGAAGGTTTTAATTGCTGCCTTTCTGAAGGAAGGGAAAATCAGCCTCCCCCAGCTCCTGCCCCTCCCATCTGGAGGTAACTGCATCAGAAAACATTCCTTGCTCAGAATTCCTTTGCTAAAGATGTTTTCCTCCCCGTGTCTCACGCCATTTATGTGARCAAATTAATCTCTGGAGCTCCCGAGATGCAAAAAGAAAAAAGAGAAATATTTGACAGCTGGGAAGCCAAGAGATGAAGGGGGAGGTTTTGGTACCAAAGGCAGGTGAGGATGGGATGCTGCTCATGAGGCACCAAGGTCACAGAGATTGCATCAAAAAGCTCTGAAATCTGCCTGTGACTCGCACAGAAATCCAGGGCAAGGCTGAAAGCAGATCYYYCACAAAACCTTCCGAGCTRAAGTGARACATTTCCCCCGTGGAGCCRGGAGAGGCAGGAGCAGAGGCTGGAGCAGTGTCTGGAGCCTGTCCCTCAGGGCATCCATCCCCCACAGGGCCGGCACACGCTGCCACGGCCCTTTGATGACACTGATAAATGTTTGCAGGAGGAAAATCACAGCTTGAAGCCTTCACTTGCTCCGTCAGCTCGGCTCAAACCATCCAGCGTCCAGGAAAATCCCCTCTGAGTCCCCTTGGGGAGGGCAGCAGCCTGGATTGGGCTGGAGGAGCCACACGGGGCTGTGCTGAGCTCACAGCCCTGGGGCAGGGGGACACGGATTTGTCCCCAGACAGCCCCAGGGACACAGACTGTGCCCAAGGTCAGCTCCTGCTGCCCTGAGCTCACACTGRTCTGCAGGGACACAGCACCTCTGTGCAGGGAACACTGAAAGCAAATTCTCCTGGCAAAGAGAGAGCAGGGAGTGAAAAACGATTTCCAGTCTGTGCTTCTGCAGGGAGAGGCTTCCCCTGCTCCACTTCCCTGGAGCTCCTGGGTGGCACAGTGAGCAAAAAATARCTTGGAGCAGCTTGTGAGAGGCTCCTGTGAAAGGGGAGGAATGTTTTCCTGTCTGCTGCCAGGCTGTGAGCACATGTGAGGGGTGGGAAGGGGGTCAGGCTGCCTTGGGATGGCACCGTTCACACCTCAGCCCCGAGCCAGACTGAGCATTTGGAGGAGCTGCACCATTCCTTTACCATTCCTTAGGCTGGGAGCAGCGTTTGGGTTTAACCTCTCCAGAAACAGGCTGGGTTTAAACCCCTCCTGGCAAAGCTGGGCCTGCCTGGGGGCAGGAGGATGCCAGGAGCTGGGGCTTGGCTGGGTTTTGTTGTGGGGCGAAGCCGGGCTCACCCTGCCAGGTGATGTTCCAGGTCAAGTCCCACAGGATCCTGGTGTCCTGAGGCCTTTTTCCCACAGAAAGGAGAGGAATTGGGAGGTGAAGCTGGATCTGAGGGAATGGGGCTGTGTTTGACCCCTTTCCCTGCACGAGGGATGCAGGATCCCCCCTCTCCTCCTTCCCACAGCAGCACTGCCACCCCTGACCCTCTGGGAAAACAGCAGAGGATTCCAATTCCTTGGAAAACCTGCTCAGAGAGTGGGAATTGCAGCGTGGGCACGCTCAGGAGCCTCCCCAGCCGCAGAAAGGAGGAGTGAAAGAGTGAGGAATTCAGGTGGAAAAGCCCACCTCCCCCGTGGCTGCATCCCTGCAGCAGGAGCAGCCACAGCCAGCTCTGGAATGCAGATGCTGTTGAGATCCTTGAGTGGGGATTTCAGGGAGCAGAGAGGACTTTCCCAGSACTTTCTGGCTGTGAATGAGGATTTCCCTCTTTCAAAGCTCTCATTCACACGTGCCTCACTTCCCTCTTTTTTTTTCTGGAAGAGAGATTTCCAGTCGAGGCCAGTGCTGGAAAAGCCAGCAGGAACGGGGACTTGCAGCAATGTCATTTATTTAGCTTTGTGCAGGAAAGAACAAACCTGCTGTGGGGAGCTGGGTGCCCCTGCTCAGCTCTCTGCTGGCCAAGGGTTTATGGCTGCTCCCAGCGTGGGGATTCCCTCCAGCCTTGGCTTCACCCCCACTCCAGGGTGCGTGCACACCTTCTGACAAAATATTTCACAGTTTTTAACAGATTATGAGAGGCTCAGCAGGTCTGGGGAATGATGGGCTGGAAACGTGGGCATTTCCATCCCTCCTCAGCTGTTCGCTGGCACTCCCCGGCGTTTCAAATCCCATTTTCACTGGTTTGAATTGCCCAAGCCCAGCCTCCTTCCAGCGGCTCCCTCCAGTGGCTGGCTCCAGGAGCTGTTTTCCTGCCAAAGGCGGCGTTTTTGGGAGCCCTGTGTTTGTAACCGTGTGATAAACATAAAAACCAGGCACTCCCGAGGTGCCGCTTGCCAGGAAACAAAACCCCCGAGGATCTGAGCTCGGGGAAGCAGCAGTGAGCYGAGTCCTTTAATTGAGCCTCCGAGGGCTGAAATGGGAGGGGGAAAGTGATGCAAGACAAGAGGATTTCTCAYCAGAAAGCTGAGATGGAAAACGTTAATGGGAAATGTTTCTAGAAAATATTAATGGGACACTTTAATGGAAATAATTAACGGGAAATATCAATGCTGCTTCAACAAGTCACCACTACCAACCCACCTAAATTCCTTTTTCRGCCTTTTTCAAGTCCCTTAAAACAAAGGAAAGCTGCACCCAAAGGGTGTAAAACAGCCCTGGTTTTGCTCTGGGAGGTTCCCACCATTTCCCAGCTGCAGGTTGGTGTGGWGGAGATGATTCCTGGGCTGGAAGGGCCATGTCCATTGGAACATTTCCACTGGAAGAAGGATCCACTGCTCCTCAGGCACAGGAATTGCCAGTGTTGATTCATTCAGCCCAGGCCCACGCAGGTCAAAATCAATCACGTCAAAAATCCATCACCTGCACTCAGGGAGTTTTTTAAAAGGGACTGAGAGGTGCAGGCTGCAGGGATAAATCATGGCAGAACGGGGGCTTGCTTGGAAACAAACCCATCATTTGCTCTGAAAGGATAAATATGTTGTTTGCTCCGAACATTTCCGCAATATTTAACAGCCGGCTTGGCAGGGAGACAAGGCTTGGCTTGGAAAAGCTGTGCCTCGAGCTCAGAGGAATGGGACTGAGGAGCAGAGCCCCCCTCCCTGCTCCAGGTTTGAATGGCACCTCGGCCATGGGCAAGGCTTGGAATYGGGAAAAAGAGGATTTTCCCCTCCAGCGCTGTGTGGAAATGTTGTTWGTACCAAGATCTCAGCCTGATCCCAAATCCCCCTGGCCCAGGGGTGAATTCCCGGGGTGTGGGACAGCAGCATCAGCCTCTGGGGCAGTGAGGAGCAGCTCCCCGGGTCTCCTTGGCCAGGAGAGGAACCCGAGTGTGATGAGCACATCCCCCAGCCGAGCAGAGCCCCGGGTGCAGGATCCTCCAGCAGCACGGGGCTGTGAGCTCCTGGAGCTGCTGGCTTTGCTCAGAGGAAATGATCCCAGCTCATCCAGCCTGCCCCAGCTGGAAATTCAGCCCTCAAGACAGCAGTGTGGGGTCTCCAGAGGGGGGAAGGAAAGGGGACAGGGCTGCGGTGAGCAGGGTTAGGCTGGGGCTGAAGGGTTCYGAGTGAAGGGTGAGAGCTGGGGTTGCAGGGATGGTCTCACTCCTTCCAGCAGTGCTTGATGCACAGCTTGGCTTTTGTTCAGGGGATTTGAAGAGGGAGAGAAAGAATAACAAACACTAAAAGAGCAAATGCTTCTTCCAAGAGTTAAACTTGCGGAGAGCAGCTCGCTGGGGAGCTGTGCCCGGCTCAGGGGTGTGAGCCCTGCTGCCCGCTGGAGATTTCCTGAGGATTCCGGCTCTGGGAAGGGGCTTTTCCCTCCTCAGCAGCCCTGGCAGGCAGAGGAGCTCCAGCACTCCCMATTCCCTGAGCGGGACCAGCCCTGCCAGGACCTGCGCTCCCCTCTCCAGCCAGGGAAAACCTGGGAATGAGCAGCGCCTGCCATGGCGTGAGGCAGATTCTCAGAGCCCCGCTCACCTCCTTTCTCACTCTTTCATCCTGAGCGATGTTTCYTTTGCCTGGCTGCTGCCAAGGTTCTGTTTTTAAGCAGCTCTCCCAATTCATCAATGAAAAAGGAAYCCCGGGGCTGAGTCAGCCCCGAGCCCAGGCGGCCGATTCAGGATCCGCCAGGAACCAAAAGTGCCTGCAAGGAGCAGGATCCCTCCTTTCCCAGGGAGCAGCCTGGACCCAGACACCTCCCCGGGGATGCCGGACATTTCTTTGGGGTGCGGGGAGCAAACACAGCCCCCACAGCTGAGGACCAGGACTCCCGGGATGGGTGGGACGTTCCCCAGGTCCTGGTCTGCAGCCAGGAGTTGGGTCCTGCCTTTGTTCGGCACAAACTGCGGGTGAATCACGTGGAGCCGCTGGCCGGGGAGGATGAGCTGGCACGGCTCCCCCGGGGGATGAAGAGGGGTTTTGTTGTGTGTGAGCGGCTCCTGSTTTCGCTGAGCTCTCCGGGCAGCCCAGCGGGAGCAAATGGCCGAGCCATTCCAATTCCTGCCGCATTCTTTGCAAAGCTGGGCTCGGGAAAGGGGGAACAGGTGGCTGTGACAGATGCTCAGGGGTTAAACCCCCTCCGGTGCAGGGGATGTGGAGGGGAGCACCACAATCCACTCGGGATATCCCTCAGGATGTTCAGGTAACCCGAGTTCTGCCTTGGCTCTGTGTTTGAGAATTCTTAGGAGCGTTTCTCTCCCATTTTTTGGACAGGAAATCAGAAGCACTGAGCTGAAACCGCAGCCTGGGTTATCCCAAAATACAAACCAGGAGCTGTGAACCACCGGGCTCAAAGCTTTGTCCCAGAACCTCGGAATTCCTCTGTTCCATTTTGGTGACAAAGTGACCAGAATGAGCCAGGGCTGGGCGGGCAGCAGGGCAGGGCTGACACCCCCAGCTGCAGCAGGGAACGGCTCTGGGGCTGCTCAAGCTGCTGAGTTCAGCCCTGATATTAAAAAAGGAACGTGTTGGGTGCTCGAGGCCRGGAAAGAGACGTCAAGGAGGTGCTRTGGMCACGGAGCCTCATTTATCAAAGGGACAAAAGCACAGGTGACCCTGTCAGGGAGCTCTGCCCCGGGCCCAGGAGCTGGATTGATATTCTGGACATGGAGCAGGGAAGGCAGCAGCTCTGCAAAAAGCCATCCCCAGGAGCTGTGAGGGGCTGAGCCATCCCTGCCCCTGTCCTGTGGAGCAGGAGGGGTCTGGATCGCAGGTCCTGGTGATCCTGCAGCAAGGCAGGCGTGTGTGTTCTCTTGTTCCACGGGGAAAGCTTCAGGCACGACCCTCAGGGCTGCTCTGGACTGTAGGAAATGAAACCTGAGATTTCCTCCTCCCTTTGAATCGGGCACCAAGGCCAGCAGGGAAGGAAATTTGCTTTAATGCCGCCCTTCAAGTATTTAAGGAATCTTTTAGGCAGCTTTGCRATTGGAAAAGGTTCTCAGTGATGCAAACACCTTCCCCTGTTGCCTGAACTCTCTGCTTGGGCTGCAGCCTGCCCTAATTTGAAATGGAAGAGCTTTTAAATCCCAAAACACGCAGAGCAAACCCTCAGTGGTGGTTTAATGATGCCCAGTCCCGGTGGATCCCTGTCCCCAGGCTCGGGCTCCTCTCCCCACGCCTCTGCTGTGGGAACGGGCTGGCCTGGCTGTTTGGATGCTGCTGCTGGATGATGCAAAGCAGCGCTGCCACACGTCCCTGCCCTCCCCAGGGACCAATTTGTCTGGGCCCAGCCTCAAAGCGCTGCTTCGTGCAGACAGGGGAGCATTAACTGCGAGTGTGAGGCACCTGCAGCTGCAGGGGAGGCAGAGGCAGCAATGCCACTGTGAGGGCACTGGGCAGCTGCACCCTCACTGCTGGGATGGCAGAAGGCAAAACAAAACCCCCCAAAAACCCAACCAACCAACCAAAAAAAATTCCCAAAACCCCAAACCCCCAAAATCCCAGACCAAACCAACAAACAAAACAAAATGAACCAAGAAAAACTCAAAAAAAACCCAAACCAAAAGCGGAAATGCCATCTCTGTGCCCTGCCATTTGTCATAACCCTCCTGGCAGAGCAGTTCTATAAAAGGTGACTCTTCCAAGAGTGGGAAAGGAGAGGGGTGAGCACAACCAGCAGCATCAATGGAGGGCAGGAATAATGCAGATTTTCTATAGGGTTTAAAGCTGTCCCTTTTCCAGAGCCTTCCATCCCCTGCACCCTCAGCACCCTCAGCTCCAGGGTTTGGCCCAGGCCGTGCCTCCCTCCCCAGATCCCTCCTGGAACCGAGTTTGTGTTTACAGCAGGGAGAAGAAAAAACAGGGGCGGTTTTCATCTCTGCCCTGCCCATCAGGAGCATCATTAATTGGGGCTGCAGCCCTCAATAATCCCCCTTAATCTGTCAGATCACCGATTAGCAACATGAAAGCAAAGAGCCTGCAGCTCCCCAGAAGCAAATCAATGCCTGGGCTGGAGGAGACCCCAATTAAAGCAGGGAAAGCTGAGACCCAGGGGGGTTAGGCTGGGACTAACAGCACCGCCCAGGGTGAGAGGGGCCGTTCCTGCSATGCTTTGGGGTTTTTTCCTTCAGGGCAGAAGGCAGGGTTTGTTCTGTGCCAGCAGCAGAGTCGTGGGAGCCGCAAGTTGAGGGCAGGAAAGGCTTCCCAAAGCTTTCTGCCTCCTTTGCTGGCGTCCCTATCGTGTTCGAGCGCTCTGCTGTGGGTGATTATCACTCGTTTGGTGATTAACAAGGAGTTAACTGGGTGCCAGGAAAACTGCCGGCGGTGTCCTGGGGATGGAGGTGACACCAGGTGGAATTTCATCCCCTCACACCCATAATTGTTAAAAAAAAAGTTTATAAATCCCTGTTCCTCCATCCAGAGACTTTCAGGAACCTGCAGGAAGCCCWAAGGATCAATTAATGCGCTTCATTTTCCCTCAAGGGACAGGTTTGACTTCTTCCCTCACAGATAAGTGCCTCAAACTCTCCCAGTCCTGAGTTGTGCTACCTTGGGAGATGTTGAAAAACGACTTTGCTGTGCTTCCAAGCTGTTCCAGCTTATCCTGACAGACTTTTTTAGGCAGTTTTCAGCTCATGTTCGAGCTGTCGTGCTCTCAATGGCTGTTGCTCTCCCCTGCTGCAGCCCAGGGAGGTTTCCGTGGTGTTTTATGGTGCTGGGGGTGTTTTGGGTGCGGGATCTGGCTCTCCCCTGGGATGTGCAGGTGCCTTGGAGCGTTCCTGCTGCCGGGATCACCTCCCAGCCCTCTCCTGGCTCCCTTTTCCCGCAGATTCCTCTCGCAGGCAGTGGGATCCTTTCCGCCCGGAATTTCAGCAGGCTTCACCCTTCTCACCTTCTCCATCCCTCCTCCTCTTCCCTCCGTTTCTTTGGTGGTCCCTGGGACGAGGAGAGCCGTGAATAATCCCAGTTCCCCTGCTTGTTCCCTGCCATTCTCCCGTTCCAGAGGCGCTGTCCCCTGTCCCTGAGCCCCTGTCACTGGCAGTCACTGAACATCTCACCTCCCCGAGAGCCCTGACAAGAACCTCATTTCAAAGGCCTTTCAAACGCTCTTTAGCCCCGATAAGGCTTGAAGGGTGAAGAGGCGACAAAAAAAAGCAGCTAATCCACTTAACTGCCAGGGGAAACTCGGGCAGCCAAAAGAGCAGAGTGGGTTTTTGGGCTGACTTGTCCCCAGTCAGATCGCGGGCGTTTCCAGCAGCTGCACAATCCTCCCTGCCTGTGTTTTCTGGTAATGAATACTAACGATCCTTCACTTCGGTTTTAATTGCCTGCCCRTCAAGCTTTGTTCATCTTCCCCGTTTTTTCCTTAATCTCTCATCGTGCCGCTTTTTTTTTGTCCCCGCGTTTTCTTCCGTGTTGACGAGGCATTTAAACAAGCAGGGAAGGAAAGAAGGGAGGAAAAGAAAGAAAAAATGAGCGAGAGGAAAAGGAATCACCCCCTTTGCACCTGGAATGCTCGTTTTTAGATTAGAAAATAAGTGGCTGTGGGGGTACCTAATTCAAACTAATCGGTTAATTAGTGAATATTGAGATTCCAAACCAGGAAGATTTGGGGCTGCTTCAAAGCCAGGCTGTTCCCAACCCAGACAATCCTTGCAGCTCAGCCAGGTTTCCTTCCAGAGGGGAGCTCGCGGCATTTTTAGGAGGAATCCCACCGCGGGTTTGGTTTGAGTTTTGCTGAATGAGAAAGGTCTGGGCCACAATCGTTGCTGTGGCACCAACTTCTGCTGCTGCCGGTTGTTTTTACCCAAGGACCAGCCAGGGAAGGGCTGATTTCCCTGTGGATTTGCCATCCCAAAAGGCACGTGCTGAAACCAGGCCGGCTCCGGTTATTGTCAGCTCCGTATGAAATGAGTCAGGAAAATCCCCCTGAGCTGAGCATCCCTGGCTGTTCCCACCCAGTGCTGGCCCCAGCTCTGCCCTTCTGGCCTCAGGAGCTGCCAGGTCCCTCCCAGCGCTGTCCCCGTGTCCCAGGGCTGTCCCAGGGCTGTCCCAGAGCTGTCCCAGAGCTGTCCCAGCCCTGTCCCCGTGTCCCAGGGGCTGTCCCCGTGTCCCAGCGCTGCCTCCCCGGCTGCCAGGGGGGCTGTGACATGGGAAAGAGCTCTCAGCCTGCCTTTCTCCTGCCTGGGAACCCGGGCAGGGCCAGCGTCCCACTTGCAGGCGGGGAGAAGGAGGCACAGAAAGGAGATGGGATGTGCTCCAGGTCACAGAGCGGGGCAGTGGCCAGGAACAGGAGCCAGCTCCCACTTCCCTTCCCAGAGCCCTGTCCCCTCTGTCCCCCTGCGGCTCGCTCCGYGCTGCCTTTCATCAGCAGACCGTGTTTGTTTGCACGGCGCTGCATTCCTCACCCACACGACATCGGATCCTCCCTGCCCTGCTGGGCAAGGTGGGTGGACAGCCAGGGGAAAATCGGCTCTTCTCCCCCCGCCAGCCTTTCCCGAGCTTCCTGCTTCATTCCAGCCCTGAGAATTCCCTCGGTGGGTTTGGGACCCCTTGTCCTGGGGGAAAGGAGAGCTGCAGAGCTGAAACCCGGCATGCAGGGAGCTGGCTGAAGGGCACAGAGTGARAAGGGACTGGGATGTGCACAGTGCTGCCCAGAGGGAGGGAGGCAGGGAGGAGGACAAGCGCTGCTCCCCGCAGGAGGAAGCACCGGTGTCCCTGCAGCTCAGGGTGGAGGGGCTCTGCTCTCCTCCAGCCCAGACTGAACCTGGGGAAGGAGCTGGCAGCCCCTGTGCCGGGCTCTGAGCTGGGAATGGCAGCTGGGGGGGCACAGGAGGGTCCCAGCAGCGGGGACAGGACGGGACTGGGGCTGGGCTGGACCCGTGCAGGGCCAGGAGGCTCCGGAGGAGAGAGCAGCAGCCACAGGCTGGAGCTGAGACAAGGAAAGGGAGCTGGGAGGCAGAGAGGGAGCAGGGCAGGGCAACATCAGTGACTGGCAGAGCCTGTGCTGGGGACACTGGGGACACTGGTGACAAAGGTGACACTGGGGACACTGGGAACAATGGGAACACTGGTGGCACTGGGGACACTGGTGGCACAGGTGACACAGGTGACACTGGGAACAATGGGGACACAGGTGACACTGGTGACACTGATGACACTGGGGACACTGGTGACACAGATGACACGGAGCAGCGTGTGGTGTGTCCCGCTGGGCTCAGGCCCGTCACAGACACCCGGCAATGCCTGGCTGTGGTTTTTCCCCCTCTCAAGGTGCAGCCCTGCGCGCGTCCCAGTGTGAGCCGGGAGAGCCGGGGCTGAGCCGAGCTCCGGCCGGGAGAGCAGAGCCACATCGCCATGGCAACAGCAGGGCCGGCARTGGGCAGGGCGGGCTCCTCTCCTGCCTCCATCCCTGCCGGGTGAAACCATCCCTTCTCCATGGAATCACAGCCCACTGAGGCTGGAACAGGCCTCCAGGAGCGTGGGGTCTGACCTGGGACTGATCCCCACCTTGTCCCAGCACAGTGACACCTCCRGGGATGGGCACTCCAAACCTCCCTGGAGATCTTCACCAAACCCAAAACTTCCTGGGACAGCAAGATGGGGAAGAGGAGAGACAGAGGCATTCAGGGAGTCCTGCATCCCTGTTCCKGAGTGATTTGGGCTGGTGAAAAACCTCCTGGTGTGGGCTGTGCTGGGCTTGGAGGGGCTGGGTGAGGATGGAGCTRCTGCYAYCMCACCCCRRTGGATYTGTTGTGGCAGCAGSARCAGSAGCAGGAGCTCTGGAGGGGCTGGGYRRGGATGGAGCTGCTGCCATCCCACCCCGGTGGATTTGTTTGCTTGGCTCTGGAGGGGCTGGGTGAGGCTGGAGCTGCTGCCAYCMCRCCCCRRTGGMTCTGTTGTGGCAGCAGCAGCAGGAGGAGCCGGTGCCAGCAGGCTTTGAAGCTCCCTCAGAAGTGCGAGCACTGCCCAGGGATGGGCTCCTGCAGGTGTTCCCTTTGTGCCATCAGCTGCCACCCCTTGGAACCCAATCAAAGCCGGGGTGTTCTCACAGAGCTCGCTCTCCTCTCCTCTCACTGCCTCATCACAGCGTGTTCAAGTGGGAATTYAGGCCARAATTGCCTTTTAACAWCAGGAAAGCTCCACGTTTTCTTAWAAAAACCCCTCCAMTCCTGGTGCTCTGCACCCCAGTAAATGGGGTTTGTCTCCTGCATGCAGATGGCAGCAGCCCCTGGCAGTTAATTGCAAGTTYTCCTCGCAGGCTGTAAGTGATGGAATCTCACTACAAAAGGCATTTCTGATGTCGGGTGCTCTGTAAATATTTATGTTCTTTCAGTGGAGGAATGCCTCGCAATCAGACAAACCACACAAAGGCAAATGAACTCATCAAAAGGAACCACAACTGAAATGCAAACATTATAACAAAAAAGGGGGGGAGGTGGAAAAGCCTCTCTTCTGAGAGAGCTGCGAGCCCAGGTGCTGCTGAGGGCTTTCCTCAAGAGAGGATCTTTTTTTTTTCTGAAGCTGCAGGTGCTTCCAGATGCTGAACAGCACGGGAAATGTGGCCCAGTCCACCTTAAATCTCAGGATTTAATGGCATTTCAGTGTTTTGTCAGGCTCAAAGGCTGTAATTACTGACCAGGACATAATCACCACTCTCACTCAAACACTCCAACTTTCACCCCGGTCTTTGGTGAATTCCAGCCCTGCTCTGAGCCAAATATTTTGCCTCCTAATCACAGTTTACACCCTTTATTCCCAAACGTTTGGTAGCAGCAGGAAGGGAATTGTGTTTTGTCGGTTAAAGGTTTCCTTATTTCAAGCCTTGTTTTTTAACACTATCAGCTAATCCCCAGCACTAAAACAACCTTGGAACTTTGTCAGGAGTTTGCTGCTGATATCCAGAAATATAATTGCATTTATTTATCTCCCACCTCCAAATTTTAATGGATTTTTTTTCCCCCTCACAGATAACAACAAGGACACAATGGGCCCTAGATAGGCTGGAAATGTAAAGTCCCCGTTTTCTYCTTTCTTTGAGCTCCTCTTGGGACAAGTGCCAGCAGCACAGGAGGGCCAGGACTGCAGGAATGGCACAGGAAACTGCTGGGTGAGCCCAGATCCTGCGTCCCTGATGGTGCCAATCACAACTGCCCTGCCCTGCCTGGAGGCTGTGGAAATCCTGGAWTTCCATGGGAAAACACAAACGGACCAGGCTCTTCCCCTCAATGGGAGCTGTTCTTACACTGCACAYCTCAGAGCCCATTCCCTGCTGGGGCTGGGGGCAGTTTGGCTGTGTCAGAGCAGAGTTTGGGTACAATGGATCACTCAATTCCCAAGGAAACACCAGGAATGGTGGCAGGAGCTCTGGAAATGGCTCTGTGATGGAGCAGGGGCAGCTGGGGCAGAGCAGGCAGGAGATGGGGCTGTGGCACTGCCACTCCCTGCTCCCCCAAAGCAGGGAGGATTTTTGTTTGCCCCAAAATAAAGCTTTGAGCTSCCCCCATATCCAATGCAGCCCTAAGAGCTGCACAACTCCAAAATTTGCCCCATCCCCACTCGCTCCTGCCATGGCAGAGCCCCCATGGGTGCAGCTGCAGGGACTTTGTGTGTGGCTGTGGCAAAGCCAAGCCATGTTCTGCTCCCTGCACCCCCAGAAYAACACAGCAAAGCTCTGGCTCAGGMACTGCCTGGAAYTGGGTTGTGCTGCCAGGATGCAGCCTGCTGGTAACAAACCCTGCACTCTTCCAACTTGGCCTCTTCACTTTCTGCTGAGAGAGAAACCTCTCATTTTAAATTCCACTCTGGGTTTGTTGAGGTTTTTTTTCTCCTTGTTTTTTATTGGTTTCTCTGGACAAGAAGACAACTCCGYCAGGGAATGCTCAAATGGAAATTATTCTTGCAGAAAGTCTTGCAGATTTGCAGGAGGTTAAACCAAGGRAAATTGGGAGCCATTATCATCCCCACGCCAGCAAATGTGCTGCCTGAATTAACGGCTGATTTCAGGAATCCACGCCATCCATCAGGAATGGGATGCTGAATTACCAGCAGGAGCCACGTTCCTTATTAACCACTCTGGCTAATTAGTCTGGGAGCATTTCACGGGCTGGGGCGCTGTGAAGAACTGCAGAARGTCACAGCAGAAGGCAGCAGGCGATGGATTAGTGAGCACCAGGGCTCAGCAGCCCCTGAAATCCCCGAGCTGCACAGCCCCGCTCCCTCCACCTGGAACCGCAGCAAATAAAAGTGAGAAACGATGAGGATGTGAGAAATTAGTATTATTATGGGGAGGARCAGTGGCAATGGTTCCTTCTGAGGAGGCTGAGAGCTGCCAGTCTGGGCTGAGAACCAGCTGCCCTGGCTTTGTGTGGGGTCACAGCAAAGSCAGGCTCTGGGCAGGGTTTGTCCTGCCACAAGCAACAAGCCAGGGGGAATAATATATTCATCAGTTTGTACAGAATAAAGGGGAATTCTCTGCTCTGGAGCTGTGGGCTCTCCCAGGCTGCACTCCCAGCAGAAGGASAGAGCCTTTCCCAGCCTGCAGAGGGGTGGCAGTGCCATCTTTCCCCTCCATCTGTGGCCMTGCTGTCACCCCGAGGGAGCACAGCCCCCTTGCTGAGCCAGCACCATCAATCAGAGGCACCAAAGCTCCCAGAATGTCCTACATGACAAGTGTGGGGCTGGTGCAGCTCCCCTGGCACAGCCCCAGGCCAGGTCATTCCTAATTCCCCTGAGCTGAGCTCCTGAGCTCCTGGGCAGCACCTTCAGCTCTCCCTGGGGTGATGCTGCAGCTCCCAGCGCCTCCCCAAAACACACCCAAACCCCTTTAAAGGGTTTCCCCCCCTTCCCCTCTATCCAAACATCTCTGCTTTGCGGTGCCATCCCTGCCCGAGGAYCRCACTCCAGGGAGGGATGTGCTGCAGCCCCCAGCTGGGSTTGTTTACACCCAGCCCTGCCCTGACAAGGGCCCTTTGTGCTGCTGGGCATGGAAAATGGTGCCTCTATTCATGGGGAAGCGCCCATTTCCAACGGGGATTTTACCCCAAAAAGGCTTCACTGAGGGAGAGCAGCCACSTTTTGGGGTGGGTTTGAGTCTTCAGGCTGGACAAGCTGGCAAAGGCTCCACCAAAGCCAAAGCAGCACAAAAACAAAGGCTGATTTATAAAATATTTCTCACTTCAGGGAGGCTTTGGAGCCTCCAGCCTTTTGTTTTGTTTTGTTCCTCACCTTTCCATCTCCAGGGCACTTCACAGGCAGCACACAGAGCTGGAGAGGAAGAGGAGCCCCAGAAGAAAAGGAGTTTATGGAGTTTAAAGATGCAGTTTAAGTGTTCAGCACGTGTCCTGCAGGAAGGTGCACATCCCACCTGCGTTTGAAAGGTCCCACCAATGAACAGTTYTGCTCCCTCTGCTGARTATTTTGRTTTTGGTAGCCAAAAMCAGGAAATCCCAGCCTGACACCAGCACAGAATCCCTTCCCTGCAGGGTCAGCAGAGTCTTTTGGGGCGGGATTCTTTTAGGATTGAAGCTTGGTCAGACACATCCCACGGAAATTTGAAATATTGACAGAGATTTCCCCTCAGTGCACCAACTTTGTGAAGTGTTTGACTCATAAAATAAAAGCTGCTCTCCGAGTTAACCCCGGCACAAATGGCTGTGTTTAATGGCCTGGTGCTGGGGCTGGATGTGACTCTGGGCCAGGCTGGCAATGAAGTGCTTTGTGGATATTGATTAGCCCTGGAATCGTGACTCATTTCCTCTGATACACTGCTGAGTGTTAGCATGCCCAGGGGGCTGCTTTGGGCTCAAAAAAAAAGGGGAAAAAAAAAAGGGAAATACAAAAAGGAGTGTGGGCTGTGGAATGGCAACGACTTTGATTCAAAAAAAAAATTCTTTGTAAAATAGCTTGGCTTTTTTTTTGAGAAGGAAAATATTTACATCCCTTCTAATCTGGAACTGGAATAAAAAAAAAAAAAAAAAAAAAAGGGCAAGATCCCACAGTTCCAGGGGCTTTGTCACATTAAATACACTTGAAAGGACAAATCACAGCTTAGGTTTTAATTACTCACACTATTGTAATGGAGCTTTTGGAGAAGGGCATGGGGGAGAGGGGAAGGGCTATTTTTGTTGTTCTGGCATTAATTTCCATCCTCCTGCTCTCAGCACTGGCCTGTGCTCCGTGGTTTGAGCTGGGAGCTCTGCTTYCAGCTTCCCCCTGCCTTCCCACAGGGAACAAGACACATCCCTAAATCAAACCCCTCGATGCTCAGCTAAGGTGACTTTGTTGTGCCTGTTTGTGCTGCCCAAACACAGCGAGTTTGGGCTCACAGAGCAGCCAAGGAGAATGAGAAATGTGAAACAGCAGGGCCATGTGCTGGATTGCAGCCCCGTGCCAGGGCTGCTGCAGGGAAAGCTGCACCTCTGAGCTGTGCTCAGGAGTGATGGAGTGTTTGTGTCCAGGAGATCCATCAGGACAAGCTCTGGGCACCCCAAAGGTGCTGCCTGTCCCTGACTGACCTGGCTGGGATCAGAGTGGCTTCCAGGAGCACCCWGAGTGAGGGCAGAGGTGTTTGTGCTGTGTTTTCTCCCCTTCTCCACGAGAGGCTGGAGCAGCTGTGCAGCTGGCAGACATCTGCCAGAGGAATGCATCATCCTCCATCAGCTGGCACTGCTGCTGCCAGCACACAGCCTCAGCTGTGCCCAGCAACCCCTCAGCAGTGATGGAACTGGTGTGGAGAGAGCTGAAAGCACCCTGGAGATGTTCCTGGAGATGTTCTGATCCCATCTGCATGGCCTGAGTGGCACCAATGCCAACCCAAACCCTCCTCACACAGAGATGAAAACCACCACATCTATTGCTGAATGCTCCCTGTGAACAGCCTGTGTGTGCAGCAGCACCTTGTGCTTAGGAAATCATTTAACATCACTTGAATTCAGCTTGGAGCACAGGAGCAGCAATGAAAACTGGCTCTGATAATCGAGGGTAGATCCACGAGGCAGAGCTCTGAAATCCTGGCCAGCAGTGGAGGGGCAGCACTGGGGTCTGGGGATGGTGCTCAGGGGTGAATTCGGGCCCCCAGGCTGGTGATGGCAAAGATGATATTCCAAAGGTGCTGCCCGAAGGTTTTGTGGCTGAATTGTGACAGCCAGATGTGCCTGGGAAGGTGCCTCCAAACAACCTGGACACAAATCCCAGAGCCTCCATCCAGGCTGATCATTCACTTCCAGAAAAAAATTATTTCTGCCTCAACAGCAAGAATTTTCCAGGATCTTTTCCTTTCCCACTGCATTTCAGCACCATCTTAAGACCATTATGTAAAAATAGAAACACTCCTTTACTCGTATTTTTATCCTCTCCACAATATTTTTGGAGAAATGTGAAGCTGACATAATACAGAATCAGAGAGTGAGATTCTGTTACAAGTTTTATTCTTCTGTGCCTGAAACCCAGTCACAACCGAAAAAAACTGTTGGGGAAACATTGGGCTGTGCTCTGGGCTGATTTAAAAATGGAATTATTCCTTTCCCTCTTGGAATGACTGCCTCCCTGCCTTGTTGGGTTTCCTCTCAGCAAGAGGAGAGTTTAAAGYAAGTTCTGCTCCAGTGGATTCCTCTCCTGGAGCTTTGAGTGGCGAGGAGCTCCCTGTGGTAAGGGAAGAGAGGAGCAAAAAAAATTGTCAATTACTCCTTTTTTTGCTTGTTTTTGTTTTATAACTCTTTCCTTTTGGGGGATGGGGGAGCCATAATGCAGTTTTTCAGTGAGTGCAGTGGTCAGTGCTGCTCTAGAGCAGTTTGGGATGACTCTGCTGAGGGTGGCTCTGGCAGAGCACTGAATGTGGTTCCTCACAACGTTCCCATGGGCTTGGACACCCCTGCCAGACATATTTACACTTTTTAAAAATCAAAGCAGACTGAGGGATGTTTTTTTTTTTTTTTTCAATCAAAACAATCCTTCATTGCTACAACACCCTCTTGTTTTAGTCCCTTCCATGCTAATTTTGCCCAGRCTGGTTTTACACTCGCATTAATGCACATGATGAGGCTTGGAATTAATATCATTATAAATAAAATCAGCAACTAGAACAGCTGTTCTTTTAAAATAGCCAGGTATTAGTGATGCTGATGGCTGTTATTTAGAGGCACTGGGTGATGGAGGYGCTTTAAATACCCTTAATATTTTTAATTCAAACAGAAGCACCATGGGGAAGAGAACAGCCAATTMATCCTCATGCACTCTTTACACCCCTCCCGATTCCTGTGATTCTGCTCAGCTCAGAATCCTTTTCTCCTCTGAACTGAAGCACCAGAGTTGACTGGGTGGGTTAAAAATATTCAAATGAGACATTTCCTGCACACTGGCAGCGTGTGGTGGTTTTATCCATGGAAGCAGGCACATGAAATTTAACATTTTCTCCCCGAGGATGGCAGAGTTCCTTCATTCCCACAAGGGCCAGGTGACTTCCAGGAATGCCACCAGCTGGGTGACACGTGGGCTGTGACTCAGGCTGCCAGAGCCTGGCCAGGAGGCTCTTCCCTGGATATTTCCATGACTAACAGCCCCACRTCCACGTCCTCACAGCCCTGGGAATGCAACCAGGCCCTGTTCGTGGGGAAGCAGGAATCCAGGAGAAACCCAGGAGCAAAGCAGAGCTTTGGAGGGCTCAGACCCTGCATTTCTGGGCTGTAATTTCACCTCTCCAGCTCTGATGASCTCACCCTCGTCCCTCTGGTTTCCTGACATCACCAGAGCACAGGAATATCTTGGTGAACCACTTCTTGCCTAAACAAGGAGAGGGAGATACTCTTACTTTTCTTCTATATTAAGACCCGTAAAAATAATCAGTGACAAARGAGAGGGATGTTTCAAGGGACTGGCTCTGCTTTTATTGCCTGGCTGTGAAGAATATCGATTTGAGGTCATTTTTGCATAGTGCTGTCATCCATCACCATRAACATCTGCAGAGCACAGAGCAATCCCCCTCTGAGCAGGGGGAGCTCTGAGCTGCATTCCCCATTTCTGCCCCTTTTCCAGAGCCTACAAATCAGGGGGAACTCTGCTCTGTGGCTTCCAAGCCTGGCTCTAATATTTGTGAAATGCCTGCGTAGTTAAAATTCGCTTTTATTATATTTGCATAGCAGGAGTGGAATTAATTTGACAGATTCCGCTGCTGCTGCTTTTAAATGTGGCAGAAAACTTCAAATTTCCTGCTCACTTTTATGCCAAGTACCCAGTGAAGCCACTAAGTGAGACTTGCCCTTCAGTTATTGATTGATGGCATTTCTCCCCCCCTTTTCATTTTCTATATTAACAAAAAGGAATGCACAGGCACAGCCCATAAACCTCTGCTAATGGGCAAAAAGTGAAGGGAAATGTGTCAGGTAATGTACTTAAAGCACCTCATTCGATTTGGATATGCCTGGGACTTGTCTCCATTGGATTTYCATCATAAAAATCCATGATTTTGTTTCTAAATTACTCGGAGGCTCAAATTGAGGCCAGACACTTGGTGTCTTTGCTCTGTCAGGTGTTTTTGAAGAGAAAAGCTCCTAATTCTGGAA
>CADDXX010000450.1:271948-306865 GCA_902810485.1 Alauda arvensis
CTGCTCCCCGGCGCTGTCCGTGCCGCCGCTCCCCGGGGAGCGCTCCCCGAGCCGCGCTGTGCTCCCATCCCTTCTCGCTGTCCCGTGCTGTGCTCCTCAGCCCCTTGTCCCCCCGTCCCTCGGGAGCATCCCGAGCTGTCCGTGCCCGGGCTGTCCCCGCGGTTGGTGACAGCCCCTCCGGGCTCCGCGCTCCGTGAGTGGCTCCCGGCGCTGTGTCCGTGTCCCCGCGGTCCCCGGAGCTCTCGGTGTGTCCTTGCCGCGTTCCATCCCCGGCTCCGTCCCCACCTCCCCTCCCCGGGCTGAGCATTTTTATCCCCTTCAGCAACCCCCGCTGCCGGGGCTCTCTCTGCTGGGGTGGCGACAGTCGCTGTCCAGTGCCACCAGCGTCCCCAGGGCTGCTGCCAAATCCCGGCCACCTGTTTCACATCAGCTCCGCACCCACCGCGACCCRCAGCCGCCTCCGCCGCGCCAAAGCGCCGCCATTCAGCCTCTCCTTCATTAAAAACCAAAATCAAAAAGCAGCAGCGCTCATTAGCGGGTGTGCGCGATAAAGGGAGGGCTGTGCTCCCGTGCCCGAGCCCAGCTCTGCATCTGCCACACCCTCCTGTCCCCGCGGCTGCACATCGCTGCTCTCAGCCGTGCCGAGCCGCCAGACTGCCACAGCCCTGCTCAGCTGTGCCACTGCACAATGAAGCCGCTTGCATTGGGGGTTTTTTTCTTGTTTTTTTTTAAATTTTTTTTCCAGGGGAAATTAATGGGAGTAAGCGAAAGGAAGAATTATCTGCATATCATCTGTTGCCCCACTCGCATGCATGTTTATCCAATAATAATAATTATGAATATGGAGGCTGCCTAGGGAGCTGCACAGCTGGAACTGTTAAATCAGCATAAAATGGAGAGCACAAAAAAAACCCCGAATAAAATATTAAAAAGCTAGAACAAAGCAGCAGCAGTGTTTGTGGTGAGAGCAGCACCAAGCACATCCAGCTCTGCTTGCCACCCTAAAGGATGCTCTGGTCTTGTACCTTCCTTTTTTTCCCAGCTGAGCTCCCCAGTCTGTGATGGGGGAGAAGGAATTTCGCTTTGAAAGCTGTGGAGATGTCAGTGCAAGAGGGTGTTTTATTTATTTTTATTTATTTTATGTTCGTGCTGCTAAAAAAAMCCCTTAAATTTAAATATAAGAGGAGGCAAGAGAGAGATATTTATCAGTGAGGAATCCCTGAGGGAACTGTTGTGTGAGCACATTCATGGGGTGGGTTCACAACCAAACCAYGTCTTTTATAGTAATTCCACGTTCTGTGCGTGTCCCCCTGGCCTGTGMTAGTGATGATTTATTTAGTCTGCTGGAAAACTCAAACATTGTCTGATAATTTAGAAGCTGATTTATAGACAGAGCAGATGGCTCCTCTCCTTTCATGTGCATCCCCAGAACTGTGGTTTCCTGAAGAACAGAGACGATTTTGCATCAGCTTCATCCCCTTGACACATGAACTTGAAAATTCCCCACTTGACTCTTGGGCTGGTGGTTTTTGTTTTTTTTTTTGTTTTGGTGTTGGGTCTTTTGCGTGTGGGCTTTGTCAGAGGTTCTTTTAAGGCCGTTYCATAGGAGAGGAGCCTCACGAACACCCGGTTTGGAAGTGTTAAACGTTGTGGCTGCTCTCCAGGCTGAAAGTGCCTTCACTTCTCTTGGCTGGTCTCCAGAAATGTATTTTAAGGATAAGACTGCTCTGCCGTCGGTACGGGCGCTGCTTTCTGGTGGATCGGGAATGCCATGGTGGGAGGGTTTTTATGGGTTTTGCTGTTTGTTTGGGGGTGGGAGGGCGATGCCATGGATTTCCTGCACGGGCTGCCGGGGAAGCAGAACCAATTGCTGGGGGAGGAGGAGGAGGAGGAGGAGGAGGAGGGGATCCTGCATCTGCTGCCATCAGTCTGCGAGGAACAGAGGGATAGCTCGGGAGGAGACAAAGCACACTTCATTTCCTCATTTCAAAGGCCGTCCTGCGGCTTTTCTCATTTTTTAGCACACCTGGTGGTATAAAATAGGCGCAGTTTGGGGTGGGTTTTTTGGTGGGTTTCTGGTTTTGGAAGGATAAGGATGGGGTTTGCTGTGTATTCCACTTAGGATGGGCATTAGGAACCTGCCCAAAAGCAGCCTGCTTTGGAATTGTCCCTTTGTGGCTTTTATGCAGGGAATTMTGAGAAGGATTCGAGGTGATGCTACCAGGGCAGCGTTTTTCAGGTCCATGAAAAGAGGGTGTTAATTTCTTTATTTATTTCCCATTTCTGTCCCTTCCCGGGCGTGTGAAATGTGACACAAAACAAACAAAGCGACTCGCTTGTAAACAGCGRACTTTGAAAACGACCGGGAAACAGAATCGTGTTTTCCTCGCTGTTTATAAACAGGGAGAATGGGAATAACTGGGCTGAGGGTGTGTCTGGCAGGGAACTACTGCTCCCAGCACCTCCCCTCTCCTGGCTGCTTCCTCTGCGCATGTTTTTTAGGAATTAATGTGTGGCTTTTCATCCAAAAAAAAAAAAAAAAAGCCACCAGGCAAATAGACTTGGAGCCATCCAAATCACAGGAGCAAATTTGAAGGTCAGCTCCCGGCTGGCTGCGGCTCCTTTTGTTTAGGAAAACACATTAGCATGGAGCAAAGGGCTGGCTGTGCACGGGGATGGAAATGAGCTGGGCTTGGCAGCAGGGCCCTGCTGGAGCTCCTGGGGGGGAAATGCAGCTGCTCCTGAGGAGCCGGGCCTTTGGAAATGGCCAAATGGCTCCTGCCTCTGGGGCTGCCTCAGGCAGCACTGCAGGCACGATTGCCTGGGCTTTGGGGTTTGCAGTGGACATGGGGTGCAGAGAAATTGAGAAAAATAAAAGATGAAATTCAGATTAAAGTGCATTTATGATTTAAAATCCACTACTTCCCACCATATGGATGATGAGGCAGATAGTCCCTCTCCATACAGTGATGGAGAGCTGTGTCTCCATACAGACAATCCCAATCCAGTGATGGAGAGCTGTGTCTCCATACAGACAGTCCCAATCCAGTCAGAGATGAGAGCTGTGTCTCCATACAGACAATCCCAATACAGAGATTGAGAGCTGTGTCTCCATACAGTCCCAGTCCAGGGATGGAGATCTGTGTCTCCATACAGACAATCCCAGTCCAGTGATGGAGAGCTGTGTCTCATACAGACAATCCCAGTCTGTAAGTGATGGAGAGCTGTGTCTCCATGCAGACAATCCCAATCCAGAGATGAGATCTGTGTCTCCATACAGACAATCCCAATCCAGTCAGGGATGGAGAGCTGTGTCTCCATACAGACAGTCCCAATCCAGTCAGTGGTGCCTGCAGATTCCAGACCTTCCAAGGATAAATGGCAGCTAGAGGATGGAGTCACCATCCCTGGCAGTGCCCAGGAAATGGTGGAGCAGGGTTGACAGTGAGACTTGATGATCTTAAAGGTCTTTTCCAAATTTAACGGTTCTGTGGTTCCATGAAAAGCAGTTCCAGGAGGAATTTCTCTGTGTAAAGGGTGAAACATGGCCAGGGGCTGCCCTGGGAGGTTTGGATTCCCCATCCCTGAGGTGTCCCAAGGAATTGCTGGACAAGGTGGGGATTGGCCACAGCTTGGACCCCGTGTCCTGGGAGGGCTTTCCCAGCCCCAGTGGCTCTGGGATTCCTCGTGCCAGCACACCTTGGGGTGCCCAGGGGAGGTGCTGRCACCTTTTAAAATACCCAAGGCCACCTGAAAGCTTCCTCAGAGCATTTTTTGGAGYCCCTTACAGCTTTGGCTTCTGAGGTTGCATTTGAGCCAAGAATTTGTGCATTGGAGGTGCTGTCAGCTAAATTCTGACTTGGACAAATGTGGGACATCAACAGCCTGGGTCCTGAGAGCTGCAGATCTCCAGGCAGCTGCCGGAAAAGCTGAATTTTGGGGAGCAGCACACAATGGGAGGTTTATCCTGCAGAGCAAGTGCAAATTGCTTTARGATTCCTCTGAAGAAGCAGCAGCAGCAGCTGTGGGGTAGAGTCACACAGAGCTGTGCTGAGGAGCAGGGGGAGTTCTCTGAATTCTTAGCAGTGAATGATGGTTAGGATGGAGATCCTGTGATTGCAGCAGGAGTCACGGAGCCATGTTGGGTTTAAAGAAGGGAATAAATCACGTGTGTGTGCCTGAAGATGGATGTGTCACCTTCCCCTGCAGGAACAGAGCTGGGGCTGGGGAATGTGGGAGATTGGCAGCTCTGGAATTGCTCCCTGTGGGTTCTGTGCCCAGGTAATGAGGCACCAAAGGCTCTGTCAGAGCATCCCCAGGGGGATTGAGGCTGCAGGGAGGGGACAGTGCCCAGGCAGTGGCAGCCCTGGTGCCATTCCTGCTGCCATTCCTGCTGCACCAGGGATGCAGGGAAACTCACCTCAGGCTGCAGGCAGTAATGGGATACGWGGTGGGGCTGATCCATCCTCTATTTTCATCCCAGATCTTGTGACAGGACAGATGCAGGGGGTGSTGGGAGGATGGGAGCTGCCTGGTTCAGGACAACCTGGGTAGAAAAACGTGGAAAAATATTTGGGGAATCCATTGAAATGGTTGATTTCTTACATTTTGAGTTAAAACAAATGTTCCTCACTTCAGCAGGGCTTTATTGGCCAGGACAAAATCCATTTAAAGAAACTCTTGATTGCTTTAATTGTTCTAGAATTGTCAGTCTCATCATGTCTTGAAAAAAATATTTATGTTTTTTTATTGCTGAGTTTTTAAGACTGTCACAGCCATTGGGTAAATCAGGGTAGGTACTTTCCATAATTTGTTATTAAAATCAGGCAGCTCAGGTTAATTTTCTGAAAATCCACCTGCTCCTCGCTGCTGAGGCCACATTTGGAGTGCAGGGTCCAATTCTGGGCTCCCCAGTGCCAAAAAAAAAGAGTGGATTTACTGCAGAGAGTCTGGAAGAGGGACTGGAGGAGCATCTCTGGTGTGAGAAGAGGCTGAGACTGGAAGGAGAAGACTCGAGGGGGTGTGGATGTGGATAAATTCCTGTGGATAAATTCACTCCTTGAAGGAGGGAACAACCAGGACCTCCCCAGCGACAGAGCAAACTGGAGTACAGCAAATCCTCTCTGAATGTACCAAAACCCCTCTGGTTTATGCTGTTGGAGTGGAGAGGTGGKGGATTCTCCATCCATGGACCTGCAGAACACACCTGGCCACACCTGGGCACCTCCTGCCTCCCCTCCTGCACTGGAGAATCTCAACGTGTCCCTTCCCACCCCAGTTATTCTGTGATTTTCCTACCTCCACTCTTACAAAAACAGTTCTAATAGAAGCTTATTAAAATAGTTAATTTAATTTTCCTTCTTCATTTATAGTAATGGTATTTATCACCCTTGAATTTTTAAGATAAATAAGAATAATTGTTTGCTGCTGGCTTATGGTTAATTATAATTTACCACATTGATTAACTTGAACTCCAGATGAATGGGAGTGTGTAAATGTGTGTACAGGAACGGGGAATTGTGTGAAATAAAGGATTAGAGGAAGAAATGAGCCAGGTTACTTAYTCAGGTCACATTTTGGGCACAGTTTGGTTGGAATCAGTGCTTGAAATCCAAGGTCCTTTCCAGAGGAGAGCCCTGGCTCAGCTGTGGAGTTGAACAGATGATAAATGATGAAATAAAGATCCTAGACAAGGGAAATACAAAATTGTTGCCTCCAAATTTGAATGGGCTTTTCCAGATGTTTCATACCTCTTGGCCCAAAATCAACTGTATAAAAAAATACTGTAAATGTTACTGCAACTGCGAGATATTCCTGCAGAATTTAGGTAGTTGTCCCTGAAATCAAACTGCAGGGTTTTAAATGCTCTTGTTTTATGGAAAAATAAAAAAATAAAAAAAAAACAAAAAACCAAACCAAAAAACCAAACCAAAACAAAAAAAAAAACCCTGGACATTTATTTAAAAAGTGCATTTTTTTGCAGCAAGTTCCAAGTGCAGTTCTTTTCCCAGGGAAGATGGATGTGCATTAGGGATTCCAGCCTTTCAATCCCGTTTTTCCCGAGGTGGGGCCGCTCGGGGCAGGGCAGGAGCAGGCAGAGGGGCGGTGTTGGCACAATTTGGGCACATCCGTGTGCCATCACTGCCCGATGGGATGTGGGGAACGAACACGGGCAGGAATCGAGGGCAGCTCGGCCCGGGGGATGCTCGGTGCTGCTTCCTGGAGCCCGGCCTGTCCTTGCATGTTAATGACCCTCTGAAAGGAGCTGTGACATGCATTGTGCAGCGATTGTTGTGCTCAGAAGGGTTCTGGTGGCGTTCAAGGGGCTGAGAGTGCGGGCGGTGTTTGGGGGAAGGAGAGCCCCGAGCTCTGCTGCTGCCCAAACTGCTCATTTTTATATTTTCCACCTTGTGCAGTGCTTTGGTGCTTCACTGTGAACCTCACATGAGGTGTGAGCCAGCTCTCCTCACACAGAACAATCCTTCCCCAGAACCAAACCCCAGCACCAAGGGCACCAAAAAGCCCCAAAAAGTGCCAACAACAGCGACCTGAGAGGGTGGGACTTCATTAACTGGAGCTGTAATCGGGCAATTAACCCAGAATAATTTAATAATTGAGTTAATTTCCATATTAACACAATATGGAAATGGACCAAAGCTCATAAAAGTGTGAAAACTCRCCGAGTCCATCTTGGGTGTAGCCTTGGCCAGGTTCTTGCACTGCTGGAAGGGAAAAAAACCTGCATTTCAGACAGCCAATATCACTGTGCTCCCCCAAATCCAAAGCTGTTATCCCGTGATTGTGTTTAATCAATATTATTGAGCTTTTTGCTCAAGTCCTTGGTGTCTCTGCTTCTGCTTTTCCTCCTTTTCTCRACTCCTTGGGCACATTTTCCTACACTTGATGATTCTGTTCTGGGAGAAAACTGGCASAGTTCCCTCTCAGTGCGAATTTCGGGGGTGAAGTTGTGTAAAGCAGCAGTTTGCAGGKATCCAAGGAGCTGAAAAAGCCTYGAGTGATGATGTTCTTAGCTGGGCKGAGCTTGGTTTGAACGTGGAAAGGTCTTTGTGCAGATGAATCACTGGAGTGGAGCTTTTTTGGTGTGTTTATTGTTGTTCTCTGTGCTCAAATTGATATTTTCAGGGTATTTTTKCAGGGAACACGAGGAATTTTGGTGTAATTTGGTGATGCTGTTAAGGCAACAAGAGGAGGAGAGCATTTTTTCTGCTCAACGCTCATTTTTGCTGCGTTTTAGTGAGAATTGTTGGGTTCATGTGTGCACGTTTTGGGGTGGGGATGGGTGGATTTTCGTGGTGCACTCAGAAGGAAACCCCCAAACCACCCAGGGCAGACAATTCCCATTTATCTCCCTCACAATTCCACAGAGAGCCCTTTGCACTTGCAGTGTTTAGAGGTGAGGTGCAGCAGGAAATCCTGAACACAACCCACGTTGCTTTTCCTTTAGTGACAGCTGCCCTCACATTGCTTTTATTATTTGTAATAGCAAAATTAATAGCAATACAATTAATACTAATGATGCTAATACAATTAATATTGCTRTTAATTGTGTGCAAGCCGTGGCACTGCCATGATGAAGCACTTGGAGCTTTGAAAGCCTCCAAAGAACCATCGGRACACTTTTTTAAAGTTTGGGAACGTGCAGCCCGCGATCCTGGGAGCAAAACACCCGCTCATTAGTGCCTAATTAAACATTCTTAATGAGAGCAAGGCCCCTGTGCRGGGCATTTCAGCCAAACACACCCAGCAGCTGCCTGGCCAAGGCGCTGCCCCGGTTCTGGTGAGTTGTGTTCCACAGATAATCCCAGAGACACAGGGAATTACTGCACACTCCCTAAATCCTGCTGCACTTTAATCTCCCCATCATCCCTGGCAAGGCTCTCAGCCTTTATTCCCTGCAGCCTGGGCTGTGCTGGGAAGGAAGAGAATAAAATATGGAAATTTATTTATTGTACACAGCCTGGAATAATTTTTTTTCTTTTTTTTGCTGTAAGGAGAGCTACGACATCAGATTTAATTGAATGTTGATTCACTTCTGGCTTTGCCATTGGATTTTCTTTGGGGCTTTGGTCATTTTGCTCTCTAATTTTTCTCTGTATTTTTTCTCTCTAATTTTTCTCCAGTTCTCTGTAAAATGAATATTTCATGAACCACAAGCAAACTCCATGAGCAGTTTGTGCTTCATGGACAGAAATAATGCAGTGCTGCAGTGMTGGTGGTTTTCATTTCCCACCTCAGGCTGGCATGACTGTCAGCTCCACAGGAGGAAATGCTGTGAAATATTTCTGTTYAATAGAATAAAAGCTGTTTTTGTCTAGAAATGGGTATTTCTGTTGGTAGGATGCTTTTATTCCTGGCAAAAAAAAAACCCAAAAAGTGTGTTTTTTGTGGTCATGCTGGTGTGCAGTTGGGTTTTGCACAGCATCAGGCACGAGGAGGTAAATCCTGCTTTCACCCATTCCAGGGAATGTCCAGGGAGGAATTTCTCTCACCTGCTCAGGTACTGAGGGATGAAAATTCCAAGTGCCTACTGGAGTAAAACTCAATGTAAATCTGCACAACGGCCATTTATTTGTAAATAAATGTAAATAAATGTAAATAAATGGACCTGGGACACCTTTCTTACACCTGGTGACAAGCCAGGGTTTTAATTGAAAGAGAAAATGTTGAGTTTTTCCCCCAGCCAGGCCCTGCCTTGCTGCTCACACTGCAGTTAATGTGACCTGCTGCTCATTAATGCCTTGCTGTGGGTGGGGAGGGAGGAAAACACAGCGAATTCATCTCAGCAGTGCTCTTTTCCTTGCTGGCTGCTCTCAGCTCTGGGAGGGTTTGAACCCATCTGCCAACATTTTGTGCTGTTTCACCCTTAGGTTCTGTTGTAAGAACAAAAATYCTCCTTCTCTTGCACCCAGCAAAGCTCAACATCATCAGCAGAGCATTGAACAAACCCATTTGTTCGATGTTTGGGATATTTTTTCACTCAAGCCTCTCCTGCAGAAGAAAACTGCACTTCAAAGCCTTTGATTGGGCTCTTCTTTAACCCTCCCGTTTGCTGGAGCAGCTTTTCCCATTATTTTCCATTGAGTATTCAGGGTGCAGAGGTGCTCTGGGAGCAGTCCCTGGAGTGTGTTTGCCTCGGATTTTTTTGTGTTCTGGGCAAACACWCCTCAGGTATTTCTGCTTTTATCAGTGCTTGGTGTTTGCTGATAAAACAGWAGTAGAAATAAATGGTTTATGCACAGGGTTTGTGTAATTTTAATGCGAAAATAAGAGATTGTGGGAGATGGGAGAACTCTAAAGGTTGTCCTTTAGGACAGTGTGAGTTATCAATCAATTTAATACCAATAAATTAAAGCTTTTCTTTGCTTTTTAATACGTGTGGTTCAGTTCCTGGTAACCTGTCTCTGTTTTAGTTCCTTTTAACCTGTGAATCCCAAAGAAAAGGCTGAATGTGCAGGTTASCCCAGCTTTTGAAATCCCCATTATTTTGGTTGAAAGAAGCCATTTTTATGTGAAGAGTGAATTTTATGAGACTGGCTCTGGATTGAAATAAAACCACAGAGCCACTGTGGACCATTTTTGTTGTGTTTAGCCCTGAATTTCAGGGGCTGGATGTCAGGGCTCTGCTTTTTAGCTGCAGTCACTCCYGAGGGTGATCAGTGCCCCTTTCCAAAGCTCCTCTGTATTCCCAGGAGCTGCTTCTCATCCACCTAAAYTGGTCCATCCCAAAGCAGCCTGGAGATAAAAATAGCAAATGCCACCCCGAGGTTCGGGCCGTGCATTATTGATGGGTCCCTGCAGTGTCCTCTGTGTCCAGCTGATTGATTGGGTGGGGTTTATTATTACAAGTGCCTCCAAGCGTTCAAGAAACWAAAGATAAAGGTATTTCCTTATCAGGTGCATGGTTCCCTTATCTCCTTTTCCTCGGAGCTTGCAGCCAGTGGTGGGACCAGAGGAATTTGGTTGGTGAGTGAAAGCAATGCTGCTGATTCCCTTGGAATTTAGCACTTTAAATGGATTAGAACTAAAAATATCCCTGCCTGGCGTTGCGTCAGGAGCCTTTCAGAGTCCCTGCATTTCCACGGTTGATGGCAATTCCCAAAGATTCCCACGCTGGAGCGAAGTGGGAGCGCTGGGAAGGGGACCCAGCACCCTTCAGCGTTGGGAATAATCGGAATAATGATAAAATTCCAGGGTGTTGGTAAAGTGGGAGCCTGCAGAAGCAGCTTTTGGGAAGGAAAAGGTGATTTTTGTSGCAGGCAGGGTGTGTCATTCTCTCCTGGGACACGTGGAAGCCYTACCAGGATTAGTTTGTAACTCTGGGCTGGGACCTTGCAGCGTCCCACCCACATCTCCTTGGTCACTTGTACTGCACATTAATTCCCTCACAGCTCGTATTTTGGGGTTTTTGTTAATAACGGCGTGTGAGCGCTGCCTTAGGGCTTGAGATGCGCTCCTTAGAACCCCCAGAAGCAGAAGTGGTGTTTTAACAGTGGAAAGGGAAATAATCACCTTTTGTGCTTGTCTAAAAGCCTGGAATTTCACTGCCACAAAGGAGGGGATTTGACKGAACGTGTGGCGTGTGCTCCGCTTTTGTTCGGACAAATGTGACTTTCTTAGRGCAGTGAAATGATCTCGGTGCCCTCGGGAGAGGGGCTGACCCAGGGAAATCCAGAATCCCACCGCGCTAATTGGGGAGTTTTTAATGAAATGCGGTGGTAGCACGGTGTTAACCATCCCCATGCATTGTTAGTTCCTGAACTGCTGGAAAACCCCAATTAATCAATGCGGTAATTATTTCCCTTGCACTGAACATTTCTGTTGGTTTTTGGCCCATATTCGGTGTAGCTGCAGAGCTGTTTCCTGTACGTTCAGGTGCACATACAGGTGAGTTTCTGCTGATGCTGGAGGTGTGTTTTGGGCTGCAGGTTTTTGGGAGGTGAGGGGAACTGAAGTGTTCAGCTCCTCTGTTTGATGGCTCAGCTGCCTGCACTGCAGGAGGGGTCTGGGAGAGGCTGGACATTCAGGACAGGTGAGATTYGGAGCCCGTGGTCCAGGTTAACATTTTGGACTCCACTAGATGGCACTGATTTATTGTGCTGTTGATAAAAAAAACCATCAAATGCGGTGGGAGGCTTTGATTGTTCGAGCAGGAGCCATAAAGGAGGTGATGAGGATGCTCAGTATTTGTCTGTGTGCCTGCTGGGTGCAYTGATCGTTTCCTTCATGATCTCCTGCTTCTGAAGGGGAGCTTTGGATGGGCCAGGCCAATCATGAGCATAACTTGTCAATATTTAGCACTGGGAAGACATCTCTAAAGAAATACCTGGTTTTTCTTCTCTGTGTGAACATTCTCTRTTGTAGAAGGAGGAAGCTGGGCCAGTGTTGGTGCAGGCAGCTGGGTTTGCCATATTTGTGTCTCAAACCATCACAGGATCCAGGATTAACATAAATTCTTATCTTTCTGATAAGAAAGGAGCATTCCTGGTGTGTTACAATCACCCAGTACCAGTTCTGGTTGACACCGGAGTGATTTCAGTGTGGTGAGCACTGGGTCTGAGCAAATAATTAATTATTCCAAATAATTAATTACGACCATGAGAGTTCTTTTGGTGAATTTGGTGGCCACATTCTGCCCAGGACCTGCTGATCAGGGTGGGGAGAGCAGAGACTTTTCCCAGGAATGTGCAATTCCATCTCTCCTGTCTTTCCCTGCATCCCCTGTGCCACCAAACGCATCACAGACCTCAGGTGGGCCAGGAGATGTTGTGCTGGGCATTTAGGATGCTCCACGAGGATAAACCTGGAGCTAAGGCTTGGTTCTGCCTCGTTCTCCTGCTCTAATCTCCTTTCCCTGGCAGCTGAGGGGGAGCTGAGCAGCGCTGCAGTTTGGCCTCGCTTGACTCCAGCACTCGTGGGTGTTTAATCTGGTGCCTCACGAGAGGAGCTGTTCCTGCAGAGACTGTGCAGCTCCCCCTCCCTCCCMAAARCAGAGCCTGCCTGTTTCCTTGCCTTCCTTTCGAGGGATTGGCAGTTCGTTGGTTTTCCAAGGAGATCAGCCTCCCTTTTCCATGGSAAGGATCTGCTCCCTGCCTGGCCTGCGGTTGGAGGAGCCTCAGATAAACCCAGCAGTGACTCCAGAATTCAGCGTTTTGTCGATGCTGATGGTTCCTTCAGCTGCCCTGTGTGGGATTGCTGCAGCTCTCGTTGTTTCCCTGGGGGATTGGTGTTTCCCCTCTCCAGAAGCTGCGTTTGCAGGGCTGCAGCAGCCCAGGCACTGCAGCAGTGCAGGGAGCTGAAATGCAGTGTTGTGGAGCTGCACATCTGCCTCCAGCCGTTTGTGTTTCAGTACCTCAGAAACGATGTGCTGATGTTCTCTGTCTGCTTTGGGGTTTCGTGGTGTTTTTCCCTTCTCTCCAGTGCAGGTTCAGTTGTTAGTTTGGCCTGCAGTTCATTATCAGTGATGTTTCTCAGTCCCAGCTCACTGCAGTCTGTGGGACTCCTTCCTCTGACATTCACAGGGTTGGGTTTTTATAATTTTTTTTTTTTGCCTTTTGACACCATGAATTTCTACCTAAATTTATGAATTTAACCCTTGGTGAGGAAGTATTARGTGATGTGTCCTGGCTTTGAATTAATTGCTTCCTAACTCCATGATTTATATCTATTCCATTTAATTCTGGGATTTATAGATTATTGATTCATAATTCCATTATTTCCTGACTTCTTCCCCACTGCTATTTATTTTTTTCCCTTCTTTTTCTGAGCGTTTGTCTCTTGTTTGCTGCGTGTTGAAGTTTTGGTGTTGCTGGAGAAGTGGATTATTGATAAATGGATCAGGAGCAGCCTGGCTGTCCCCAGGGTGGCTGGGSACCGGGTGCCTGCTGTCCCCTGGATCTCACCCATCTCAGATGGTGAATTTGGGGATTGACTGCAGCGTGCCTGTTGGGTCTGTGCTGGTGGCASAATCACCCGGGGCTGCCTGGGGACTCCAGGCTCTGCTTTCTGCTCTGTTCTCCAGCACAGAAGGTGGAATAGTAATTTATTATCTGACATTCTTGYAAAGCAGATGGAAAGCACTCTGCCTGCGAATTTGCAAGGGAAAGGACTGTGGGAGCAGGCTTTGCATATGTCCTTCCCCCCTTGGTTTTTCTGCGTGCTTAGGAAAACAACAGTGAAGTCATTGCTTGTGGTTGGAAGGGAACTTGTGTGCTGTTCTCACTCCTGCTGCTGAGATGGATAAAAACTCCCCAAACCGAACTCCGAGCGTGGTAAATGGATGGGAGAAATGGGAATAAAATAATAGCTGAGAAGCGCAGTGAGCTCTGCGAGTTCTGCTCGCTYCTCATCCCACATTTGCATTTCTTTGTGTAGGAAAAAAAACCCCTCTCTAATGGAGATAACGATCTGGTGAAGAAAGAGGAGATGTTAAGGCTAAAAACTCCTAATTAAAAACCGAGCAGGTGGATAAATGGCTCGGGATCAGCGAGCAGTGAACGCGCCCTTTGCAGCAGTGACACGTCCGTGTTGTTGTAGTTCGCCTTTGTTTGTARTGATTCTCAAGAGGGCAATTAATTAACTTGGTGCTTTGTTTGGGTGGGGGATTTTTGGCCTTTMGGGAGTTTCACCCCGGGGAGTTCTCACCCTGCACAGATAAGAAAGGGACTCTGGAGTGCAGATAAGAGCGCTGGGGAATTGGGATTTTGGTGCTTTGGGTGTGTGCCCTGTGCTCAGACACTGCAGARCTTCCCAAAACACACGGGTTTGTGCCTGGAGCCGGAGCTGTTCCCCCTGCAGGAGGCAGTGGAAGGAATCAGAWGGGTGTTTAACCTAAATCCCCCGCRTTCCCTGCGGACACCTGGCCCGGGCTGCTCTCGCTGCTCTGTGGCAGGGGTGGGAGCRCTTTATTCACTGTCAGAATTACATTCAGGGCTGCTCTGGGAGGGTGTGAGCACTTTGTTCACTGCCAGGGTTACATCAGAGCTGCTGTGGAAAATGTGTGAGCGCTTTATTCAATGCAATTATTCAGGGTTGCATTCGATGTCCCTCTGAGCACCTGCAGAGGGAACACCTGCTCACAGGTAGCTCTGGAGGAGATGGCACCGAGGATCTCCCGATTCCTGGGCGATCCCTGCTTGACTGGGAGATTCCCATTTACACCCAGGGAATGTCCCCTTCTAACTAAAAACCCAATCATGGCACGGACGTTGCCTGCAGATGGGTGGGATTCTCACATCCCTGCATTCCCAGTGCTTTCCCATGTTCTACATCACCACTGGTATCTCCCAGTCTCATTTACAGAGTATTTTCACCATCTGAGTGTTCATTTTCATCTCTGTAGCCCTGCTTTTCTGTTTGCCATCACAGCAGGGTGGGGAATCATCTCTGAATTTCCCATTAGCTCCGAATTCCACCCCTGAATTTCTTCCTGGAAGGRGCAGAAAAGCGGGAGATGCCAGTGCAGTGATCCCCCATGGAAACCAGCGGGTTCCTGCTGCAGAACCATCAAAAATCCCCGATTTTCTGCGTTCTGCATCGTGGTGCCACTGCCAATTCATCCATCCATCCATCCCACCCCCGAGGTCCTCGTTCTGTGCCCACTGGGAGCAGCTGCCTGCTGCACTTTGATGTCCTGCGAGGACAATGGGATCCCTGTTCCAGCCCCAAACTGCCTCCCCTCGCTGTTCCCTTTGTTCTCCTGGCCTGTGGGAGTGGGGAAGACGTGAGGGGGAACACGAGATGGAAATCTCTGGCAGGAAATTGCTCCCAAATGCCATCGCTGGAACGTCAGGATTCGAGCAAGGGATGCACTTGGAAGGCGGCAGAATTTTAATGCTGGCAAAGAAGTGAGGGTGAAGGGGAAAATTGTCCTCGTTGGAGAGGGGAAAATCCAGCTTAATTCAGAGCAAAGTGTAATTAAGGGGGAGAAAACTTCTGGCGTAGATGGAGAGAGCTGAGCGATTGCAGGAGAAGTTGTGCACAGATTAAATTCATTTATTTCTGACTGGTTTTTTTTAGAGAACGTGCCCACGTTTTCCTGGGGTATTTTATGAAGTGGYCCCCCAGCAAGTTTGGGTAATTCCCTGCCGATTTGTGCATGGAAGGAGGTGTCTCTGTGCAGGAAATAGGAGTTTTTACAGAGCGAGGTGCTTTAAAAACAGCAGGGAAAGCAGAGGTGGTGGATCCTGGTGTTTGTGAGGAGGAAGGAACTGGGAGGGGTGGGGATGGGATAACGGGGTGACAGAAGCACCATCCCAGCGCTTTGGGTTAAAGCTTGGTGTTAAATAACACTAAAATACCTTTCTTTCTCATCTCYCCCTAAAAGCTCTCATTATTTCCCTGGCACACCCCAAAACTGATGGGAGCTCAGAGATGCTTTCTCATTTCTGTTTCCCCCATAATTGAGTGTCAGGATCCCAGTGAGTCACCTTCTCCGAGGGTTTTTGTTGCCGTTCTGGAAATGACAGAAGTGACTGAATTCCTGCTTGCAGGCATGTAGGAGATCCCACATTTCTGCTGCCATCTGTTACCAAACTTTGCGGGTTTTGTTTTTCCCAGTTTGCAGCAATTTGAGGGAGAGTAGGGGAAATAGAGCAGGTGATTAAAGGGAGAATTCAAGTGATGCAAAACACGGGTGTAATGGCCAGGAAAAGAAGAGAGGCTGATGTGGGGCTGCAGGAAACTCAGCAGCCTCTGACAGAAGCTGATTTTTACTCAAATATTCTGACAAAACCCGCAGGTCACTCCCTGTATTCACCCTGTGAAGCAATTTTGAATTTATTTCTTTATTGTCAGCTGTGYCTGGCTGTGGTTGCAGCTCATTATCTGTGTTGTGATGAAGCCAGGGGTGAGCATGTCCCGGGAGGTGCTGGCTGATAACAAAAATCACCTTTGCATGTGAGCTCTGAGTCCCTGAGTGCATTTTTTAATGAGCTCACCCCGTGGAAAGATCCATTGTTCCCTCCACAGACAATTGGTGGCTTGTGCTGTTTGGAGTTCTCTTGGCTTCTGTGGGAATTGTCCTTTGGCTTTGGCTTTTTCTTCAGTAGACACACACACACACACAAAAGGAAAAAAAATCCAAATACATATTTAATTATTTGTGTTTTAGTGCTGCAAAGCTGCCACTTCATTATGTGATGCTCGAAGCAGACTTCTGAACAAGGATGAGCAAACAACACTTTGGTGTTTTTCCCACAGGGGAAGAAAATGTTTCTTAAAACTGCAATCCCCCGTCATTCATGAGTCAGGGCTGATTTTAGGAAGGAGTTGATTGGMCATGAATTACGTAGATGCTACTCCAGAGTTGAAATTATCTTGGGTTACTGTGGGTATTTTTATCTGTGCAGCTGCAGGGTTGAAGGCAGAACTGTGCCTACAGCTCTTGCTTTCTGTAAAGAGGAATTTATAACAGAACATTTTAATCTTTCCCTTCAAATATTCAATTAGCAAGCTTTGATTTTGATCTTTTTCTGTCACACAGACACATTGCACCTGCAGTTTGGATTCCCTGACCACGCTGACAGGCACCAAACTCTTTTTTCCCCTCCTGGCATGACGTGTGTGTGAATGCACTGGGCACATCTGTCCCCAGATGTGGGGGCCAGGTTTGCTTCAAGGTCGTGGCTTTGGCTGTTTCTGCATTGAACCTGGCATTATTTTRGGTACTCAAAGTGGGATTGTGCTGAAACCTGAAGGAGGAGCAGCTGGATCTCAGCTGGTCCCATCTGGGGGCTCCTCAGAGTCTTGTTTTGTACACCCTAAACCCTTTTGTCCTTTTACAGCCTTGATTTTTTCTCATATTTTTTCTTCCTAGAAGGCACAACACATTTATTAAGAGTGGGAATGATCCTGTTGAGGTATTCTTGAAACCTTTGGGGAGGAGCAGCCTGAAGTTGTTCCTGTAGTGCTCCGCCCCTCCCAGGTGTGTCAGTGAGTGTCCAGAGCCAGGGAACGATGGAGATGGCAGTCCCAGAGGAGCTTTGGCTGCCCTGCCCCGTGTCAGGTATTATTAGCTGTGCTGAGCATCCAATCCAGCCAAATCCAGCAGCTAATCCCGTTGTTTGGAGGGAATTCTGCTGCTGCAGTGTCAGGGACGTTTGGCAGTGCTGCTGTGCTCGTTGGGTGCTCCCTGAGCGCTCTGGTTTCACCCCAGTCACCCTCAGGATGATTTCATGTGCTGGGATGTGGCCTGGGCTGGGTACAGGAATGAAATCAGGGACAGCTCTGGGGAGAGCAGACCTGGCTGCTGCTGCTGTGCTGGAACTGCCCATTTTATGCCCATTTTATGCCCATAAATGCCCATAAACTGAGCATTACTGAGGTGCAGGAGGTGAGATGTGTTAGTCAGAGGAAAAGGATGAACAGTGAGTAACTGTTCTTTAAAAAAAACTCTTTCAGGCCTCACTGGGTGTTCTCAGTGTGGAGGGCACAAATTCTGGGAGCTGGCAGTGATTGTTCTGCAGGARATGTGTGTGTGTACCTGACTGATGTGCTGTGTTTAAAACATCTTTCTGACCGTGCCACYTGAATTCCCAGTTGGTTTCTTCTCTCTTCTCTCAATCAGCACCGTGCCAAAGGTGTTTTCTTCCTTCTGTAAGGAGATTTTGTTGTTAATCCAGCGTGTCACAGGCACAGAGGCTGAGGGAGGGCTGGCACTGGGACTGTCATTGCCTTTGGGAAGTGCAGTTTGGATCATTCCTGCAGGAACTGGGATTCCCAAGCCTGCCTGGAGCTCCTCCTGTTCCCAATCCTCACTGAACACAAACGTTGGGGATGCTTTGCACATCTGCTTGGAAAGGAGCCCTCTGAGTGCTCGTGGTGGGGAGGAGCTCCTGGCTTGTAATTAGTGCCCGTGGCTCTAATGAAGGTGGCAGTGTCCCACAAGGACAAACCCCGTTTCCCTGTKGTTCCTCTCCAGTGGAGGCTCCCAGAGCTCGGGGCAGGATTTGGCTGCACTTTGTGCCTTGTGATGGCCCAGAATGAACAAGGACCCATTCATGGCTGGAGTCTCCCTACAGAGACAATATAGAAAATAAATAAATTGTATCCCTTCTCCTCCCARAACGTCTTTCAGTTTGAATTTTCCTTGTTTTCCCTCTCGCTGGATTATAAATCACAGTGCCTCTCCCTTTTTTTTTTGGTCGCTCYCAAGAGCTGCATAACATTTTGAAATAATGGAATGTTTATTCATTGCTTTGGTGTTGCAAAAAACCCTTGGGATTGCATGTTGGGAGTCAGTGGCTGTGCTGGATCCTTGGCTGTGCCATTTCTCTGTGAGAAATTTGTTTTCTGAAATGAATTCTTGAATGGGACTCGTTGGAAAGCAAACACAGCTATACATTATTTACTTCAGAAGGGAAAGGATGATRCAAAATGGCCTAAAAGCAACCCAAAGCTGCTGTAGGTTTTAGCAGCTCCACACCCAGCTAGAAAATGTTTGTGGTGAGCTTGGGGAAGGTGATTGATTACAATCAATGATCAGAGAACCCAGTTCCATCAGCAGTGCCCCTGGAGGATCCCTTCTGCACAGCCTTTTCCCTTCCCTCTCCATTTTTATTGCAGCTCATTTTTTTCCTGGGGTTTCATTCTTTATCATCTGTTCCCTTTTCAAAATAATTAAGGAATGAAACATATGATTTATGGCAATTATCTTGCACATTAGAGGGGGGAAATACACAGTTTGTCTGCTTGCTTTGGTGTTCCAGTTTGCAGAGTTGATAAGCAGCCCCAATTTCCTGACACATTCATTTTTCAAGTTGTTTCGAGAGAATCTGATGTGACACAGTGAACAAAAGACTAATCTAATTTATCTTTTTCATTTTTTTTTTTGTTCCTCATCTCTCCCTCTCATCCCTGTAATATTTCTGCTTGGCTGGCTGCATGTGTGAATGGGTTTTGTGGTGGCATTTCAGYTTTGGGGTGGATATTGAGGCAGGGAACAACGTGTCTTCCCCTTCCTTGTGAAGGCAGATTTCAGGATAATTCCAAAATCTCTCTGCCTGYGAACCAAACCTCTCATTTCCTGCAGGGAAAGACTCGTGCTATTTTTCAGAACCTGTAATAATTTCCAATAAACAGCACCTGAACGTGCTTTGTGAGATTTTTATTGCTGCTTGGATCTGCATGAGGTGATGAAAGAAAGCCAAGGTGGGGTCTGGGCTTAATGAGTGTTTTGTCCTGCACAATGCTGATTGGAGCCAGGGAAAATGGGGACTTCCAGGGCTGTGAGGAGAGCAGGAATGAGCTGCTCTGGTGCTGGCAGGGCTCACTGGGGGGATGTGTGATKGATGGGTGAATTGAGGAGGTTCTGATCAGTTCTGAGCTGTGCAGAGCTGGCTGCTGCTCTCAGCTGCTCAGGGGTGATCCCATCAGCTGCCTGGCCATTGTTGGGTAACCCCAAAGAGCAAGTGGCTGCTGGGGCTGRGCTTCCCTGAGCTCCCTGATCATCTGTGCTCCACCATTTCCATCTCCTCATCCCCTGCCCCATCTCCCGTTATCAGCCCCAAGCAGAGCTCAGCTGCCTGCAGAAGCACTTTGGTTGCGTTTTAATGCCTTTGTAAAGGGTGAGGAGTGAAATGTGTGTGAAGGAAGCTCTGCAGACAATAAATGCAGTTGCTGTGCTGCTGCTYTGCACCAGGGCTGCATCCAGCCTTAGGAAGCAGAAAAAGAAAGACTGAGGGTTTTTTCCCCCAATCCTGTTTCACCTCATGGCAAAATCTACCCTTGCATCTGTTGGGTTTTAAYAGTGCTGGCCCCCAGGCCTTAAAAGAAGGGCTTTAGAAGTGCCTGTGAGTGTGATGCAGGGAGATGTTATTCCATTGATGAGCTGTCAGCAGTGCAGGGAGGTTTCACTGCTGTGTGCTCATCTCCACGATCAGGGCACTGGATGGGGACAGCATTGCTCCTGGCACTGGGCTGGGGCTCCTTTCCTGCCCATAATTGCACAGATTTGGGTGACAGGGCCCTGGCAGGACTGGTGCCCTATTGGACYTGTCACCAAGCTGCAGGGAATATTGAGATAACGAGTCAGGCTGCAGTGTCCCAGCAGGAACACCAGGATGGGCAGTGCTCTGCTCGAGGTGAAGCAGAATGTCAGGGGCAGAGTTCACAGCAGCTTCAGAATTTCAGTGATGGAGGCTGGAGAAGCCTCCTGTGCCATGCTGCCTTCCCTGGACCCCATCTGCAGGCTGCTCACAGATATTGGGGATGAGATAAGGTCATTCCAGCCCTCCTCTTGCCTTGCAGAATTTGCCACTTATGAAATGATTCCATTTAGCAGATTAGTTTCTGTAACTGCATATTGCTTTTCATTAAAATTTCATGGSGCTTTTATTTAACATGCACTGGAGCCTTGTTTATGTGGGACCTGTTGAAAGCAAAGTGGATTAGGCCATTAAAGCCATGTATAATCCATTCCCTATGGGCTTGTGTTTGCTGCTGCCTGCCTGGAGCTCGTTCCTGTTCCCTGTTCCTGTCCACCCACCCACCCATCYATCCTGCCAGGAGCTCTGCATTTGCTGCACAGCAGATGAGCAGTGCTTTCATTGTGTGATAACARACTCGTTCCAGGCCTCTCCCCAGCCCAGCTCCAAATTGTGCTCGGTGCTAAGAGCCCAGTTTAGGCTCTGCAGTGGTGCCAGTTGTTGTTTGCAGGAGCTGCCTGCTGTTCCCATGGAGGTTTCTGCCTTGTTYTCATGGATGGAGGGCAGGTGTTCATTGCTTTGGTTCGTGGTTTGTCCATTGTGTTCAGCTCAGTCATTAAGGCAGTGCTTGGGTTTGTTCCTTGCTCTTTCCAAGGGTTTCTTGTGTTTATTCCCACGTCTCACACAGGGCCAGCACTTGTGGCACTGGATTTGGGGAGCCTTTAATAYTCATTTATCAGGGGGATGATGAATTTTAGCTGTTCATCACATCCCTGGTGATGGTGGGACCTGCAGCAGTGATGGAGGATGGAGAACTCCTCATCCCTGCTTTTTTTCCCTGTCCCTCCTGAGTTCCTGTGGCCCCCAAGGAGCAGCAGAGCCCTTTGGAGCAGCTCTTGGCTGCTGAAACGGTGACAACGAGATGGTTCCTGGGCCGTGCTAATAGGTTAATTGTCACTTGGAGCTCTCCTTGATTCTCAGCTTCTTTATCCCCTGGAAGGTGATAAAATAAGGCCAGAAAATCCAGAGGCATTTTCCYTTCTGAGYCTCCTTTCTCCAGGCTTCTGAAATGTATTTATGCACAGGGCTCCCTCCTAACAAAGGCCTCTTTGAGGGTCCTGTGGTCGTCTAACATTCCCTGCTTTCACATGAAATTAAGGGCTGTGATTTACTGCAGTGACCTGAGTGCCTGAGTGCTCTCATTTACAGCCAGCCCGGCTTCTTTTTTGCCTTTTTCCCCCTTTTCCCCCACCGTTTTCCCCCCCTTTTTTTCTCCCTTTTTATATTTCCTTTTTTTTTTCCCTTTTTGTTTTTTTTCTTTTTTTCTTTTTCTTTTTTCTGCACAGATTTCTGGCAGATTCCCTGAGGGTGCTGCTGGAGGGCAGTGGGGAGGTTTGGGGACCCCAAATTGCTGCTCAGCATTGCTGGGAAATGCTCATTTTTCAGCCCCAAATTCAGGCTCCGTTCCCTGAACCACTCCTGTTTTCATGGCAGAGATTGTTCAGAGCTGCTTTAGACTTTCATCCACCCAGAGAAGGGACCTGCAGCTCCACCCTCCCCCTGCAGCATTTTTGGGGTGCACCTGCTGTCACATAAAACTAAAAAAATAACTGTACTATAAAATATTTTATTTTATTTTACAGAGCTTTTATATTACAGTTATTTATTTTATAAGGTCCATATTACAGTTATTTGTTTTATATTACAGTTTATATTTCTGAAACTGTAATATAAAATAATATAAATAATATAATATTTTAAAATTCTGTAATATAAAACAAACAAAAACTTTGCAGCCATTTTATATTACAGTTTATATTTCTGAAACTAATATAAAATAATATAAATAATACAAGATTTTAAAATTTTGTGACATAAAGCAAGCAAACAAAATCTTCCCAGTCATTTTGGACAGATCCTAGTGGAAGTCAGAACACATTCAGATTTTTCTCTTTGCAGCCAGAAATTTTTACAAAATCCCRGGTATTTCCAGGGTGTTTCATAATATTTAAATCAGGAGGGGTCTGCAATTCTCTCTCCTTTTACTGAAGACAACCCTCTAAAGCTGTTTAATTTTTTGTGAGGCCCCTGGTGAAGCACAGCAGAGCCCTGCAATGCAGGTGGTACCCAAAGCACCGAGCACTGCACAAGATCTGGCTGGTTTKATAAGATTTGCTAACTCAAACACTGGATCCTGCTGGGCTTCTTGCAGAAAAATCTGATTTCCAGGGTGGCTTTGGCAGGAGCTTTGAGGGTATCACAATCTGGGGCTCCCTCCCCTCTGCTGCCACCTCCTCCCCTGGCAGCATTTCCCACAGTTGTTGTTGCTGTGTGAAGCCCAGGAGTGTTTCTCACTAGAAATATTCTGTTCATGGTGTGAGGAGAGGGAGCTGCCAGGGCTGGGCTTGAGTTTCCTTTTTTTTTTTCCTGTTTTTTTTGTTTCCTTCTGTGTGTTATGAAAATTAACCCACAAACGCCAGAGGTTTTATGTCCAAAAAGGAGACAGAGGAGTGCTGTTACTTTATCGGAATACAGGCAGAGGCCATGGGACATTTCCCCTGGGGTCTCTCCAGTTTTTGGAGGATGCAGCCTCCTTTTATCCCAATTTCCTTCCCCACTGGCTGAGGCACTTGAGAGGTGCAGACTTCCCACAATGCCCAATACCTAAAGATTCCCCTTTAACATACAACYCCCCTTTTAATTTGTAATTCTTATGGAATTGATGCTTTTCCCCATTGTTTCTTTCACCTTTCAATACCCAATTTCATCGATCAGCAAACCCACGGTCTGTTGGTAAAGGCAAAAATCTTCTTTTCCATCAGTCAGTGGGACCCTTCCMATTGTTCCTTTTCTCTCTCCGTGCCGGTTTTATCCCCAGTTTGTTTGTAAAGATAAATCTGTCCCTGCTCTCGCGTGGGCTGTGCAGGAGGGAGGCTGGGCTGCCCCAGTGGGAATGCGGCAGARATTCCATTAAAACCTCGCTTAATTGGAGACTGTCTGCCCTGATCTTGGAGCAGTCCCGTGGCCGCCTCTCCCGGGAGCTGTTTTATTGCAGGAAATAGAAATTCAGCTCAGGACAAGGACTTGNAAAAAAAAAAAAAAAAAAAAAAAAAAGCCAAAAGTGGAATGGGGGAGAAGGAATTGATTCCTTTAATCGTGGTTGGGTTGATGTTGGATGCAGCCCCGAGTGTGACATTGCTTTGGTGATATTTTATGCTGCCTGCAGCCAGGTTAGCTCTGCAATAAAAGATGAAAATGCAGTTTTTTTGCAGAGCCTCAGTGTGAACCGTGGTGTGGAGGGTCAGGACAGAGGCACACAGGGGGCTCTGGAAATGCCTCTCGGCCTTGCTGCTGTTTATTATGCTTGGCATGCCGCACAAACTCCCTGAAAAGTGCTGGAATTACCCTTGGCAGTGAAACCCTCCCGCTTGCTGCGGTCTGTGGCTCTTGCCTTTGTTTTAAGAAAGTTTTTCCACTCAAATTTTCAGCGCGCTGCTCCCTTGGATGTGGCGCTGCAGTTGCGTCGCTCTGTCATCTTCTGTCTCCTTTTCTTCCTCTTATTTTTATCTGCCCTTGTCTGTCTTGTCCTTCGCTCCGGCAGGAACAAAACGCCCTTTGTGCCCCTAAACCCGGCGTGCCAAATACTTTGAATAACTGTAGCACTGCACGAGTGAATGTAAAACATAAAAGCGCCACTAAATTCCTTTCGATGCCACCCTATAACAACAAGAATTCCCATTTTAATAACCGGGGCAGCGGCAGGGTTGACCTGGTTGTTTGATGCAACCATTAACTTGCTTGGCTGGCTGCGGAGATTGTGTGTTTAACTCCGCAGCCATTTGGTGTTAATGATGCTGCATTCATTAACAYGGCAATGAGAGCGCTCTGCTGCTCTTCCCGGGGCGGATTATTCCCGTACCTGAGTGCGTGCTTCCATCCCGGCTGGAWCCGAGCTGTTTTATTGCCTTTGTTGTGCCTGGGGAAGGGAGGGGCGCTGCTGGAGGAATCCGTCGGTGTTCTGTTATCGAGGCAAGGTGGCACAGAGGATTCTGCGCGGGTTTTGTGCCATCGTTTCATTCCAATTTCCTGGTTTGACCTCCTTTGTGCCTTCCCTCGTCCCTGCATTCAGCCTTGCTGGTGGYTGGGCTTGTTCTGTGGAATTACTTTGAACCTCACTGCCTTTTCTCCTTAGAGATGAAAGAGCAAAGATTCTAAATGAGGGCGTATTAAATCAGATTAACGATTTGATGGATAATTTCCAAAGAAAGAGAGCTGCTCTAGAGGTGAGAAGAGTTGCAGKGAAGCAAGGTGATGTGCTGGGCTGTCTCAGGTGTGTCAGGATTTACCTGCAGGAGCAGGACAGAGATGCAGAAGCTGCACAGAGACCCCTCTCTGCTGGGGGAGGATTTTGGGGWGTCTGTGCAGGGYCAGGACCTGGATTTGGCTGATCCTTGTGGCTCCAGTTCAGGATACTCTGGGATTCTGGGGAGATGCAGAAAGGGAGGAGTGGAAGGAGGCAGCAGCCACCACTTCCCTGGACTTTCTGTGCCTCCATTTCCATCAGGAGCAGAAGGGAAGTGCCCAGTGCCTGCCCCACAGCTCTGCCACTGCTATTTCTGCATCCCTGGGACAGATTTCTGCTGCCACTAACAACTGCCTGCTGTGCTGGAATGGAGACCACAGCGGGGCTGGGAAGCTCCCTCCCAGCCTGCAGGGGTTTATTTTTGTACTCCTGGATCCCACAATGAAATCCCATGAACGTGGCCCCTCCCCAGGAGCTTGGACAGGCTGCAAGAGGCACGAGCACAATGCAGGGCCAGAGAGGTAAAATKATCAACATTCCTTATCCCAGAGTCCCTGCACAGGAAAGAAAAACTTGTTCACCCATCCCCAAGTGCTCCTGTTGTGCTTGGGTCAGTCCAAAATGGAAACCCAGCCCAGGAGTCTCCAAAGCAGGAGGCAGAGCTGGCACTTACAGCAAATCCTCTCAATAATGGCCTTAGTTTGGGCATGGGCACCCCAAAAATGCCACAGCAGATTCCTGTGGAACACTGGGAACAGATCAACACTTGCAATAGCAGGGAAAGCAGGGGGAAAACCCAGCCCAGCCCAGCTGGAATTCAGCACCACCCTCCTCGCAGGATGTGCCATTCCCTCTTTGCTGGGATCAGAAATGGAGAGGGGCCCTTGCCCCACTCCCCACATCCCACTCAGAGAGTTTCAGCATTCCTTTTATACCCCACAAACCCACCAAAATGCCTTCTGATTTCCTGACAGCCAAATGACCCCAGTTCTTCCAAACCAACTCGATGTGGTCACAGGCTGGAGGACTGGAAAAAAACTTGTCAGCTTTTCTGGTTTTCTGGCACAAAATCCGTGCTGTGAATGGGATTGTTTGAGTGGAAGCAGCTCAGGTGGTTGAGCTGGAAGTTTGTGCACCTTGATGTCTCGCAGGCATCCTGATGGCACCCCAGACCTGTTGCTTTCAGTGGCAGAAAATTAATCTTGCTTTTCCATTTGCTGATGTRGCTTTGATGTCAGTTCTTTCTTCCTCTCAAGGAAAATGGGAACACAAAGTCCTTTTTGCCCTTCCATGGCCATTAACCTTGTGTTGTCTGACTGAGTCCAGGCCCTCTCTGAATCAGAGTGGAAAATAGGCCTGTCCTTGAGGGCACTGCTAATTCCTGGCTCTGCCTGTAATGGATGAGYTGGTGCTTGGATTTTTGGAGAACTTAATTTGAGTGAGAGAGGGCAGGGTTGGAATCCTGCGCTGTCAGTGCCTGACTTGTGGGCACAAGGAAATTGGGTTTAATTTCTCTGAAATAAAGGCAATTTCTTGGCTGTCCTGATGTATCAGAATCCAGATTATCCACAGTAAATATTGGGGCTGAACAGAGCCATTCCTGGCAGGTTTTGCCTTTATCCCTTCCTGGATCCTCTGAAGGAGCAGATCAGCAGAGTGGTGCTTTCTGACCTTAAAATACATGGATTTTAAGATACATGGTTTAGGAGGGAAAAGAACCCATCCATGGGTAGTTCAGGGAACTGGCAGGAATCCCAGTTTTCATGGGCAGTTACAAAGGATTATTTCATGTGCTTGGTGGGCAGGGGATGAAGGGAGGAGGTCTGAAGCCATGCTTYCCTTTTGATTTTTCTATAAGGAATGTTCAGTTCTCCACTTTTATTGCCACTAAAGAATGTCAGGGGCATTGCTCATCCTGTCAGGATTTTCTGCTGCAGCCTAGAGCTGCTCTTTSTCCTTTCTGGCCTTATTTGCCCCAGTTTCCCCCAGTATTGTTTTTATTATAATTCAGAAAAACTGCATTTACCTTTTACTGTTCATTCAGTCCAATAAACTCGGCAGGTTTTGGTTTGTGTGGGGTTTTTTTCCCTGCTCTGTGTTGATGGGGCAGGGTTTTTATAGCCAGGGAAAAGGTGACACCTGAACTCTGTTTTTGGGAGATGGTGAGAAAAGGATCTTGTAAACACCCAAGGATAAGTGAGGAACACAATTTATTATTTATTATTTATTATTTAATGGAAATGGTTGGGAAGAAGGTGTTCCACTTCCATCCCACCCAGAACCTTCTGCCATGGCTGGTTTCACGCTGCCTATCCACCCATTGATTGATGGGCAGTGTGGTGGTGTCCCAAATTAAGTTTTGTAGTGACCAAATTGCCTTTTTCTCAGCCTGAAGTGACGGGGGGAGTTTGCAGTGTGTTCACTGTCCCTCCTGTTCCTGTTCTTTGCACAGCCCTGGGCCTGGGGGAGGTTGGGAAACGCTGGGATTTGGGCTGCAAAAGGGAATGTTTGCTGTGGGTGGTGGAGGGGAAAGCAGGGTTTGGTATCTGGGACGTTCAGCTGTGCTTCTCACTGCTCCCTGGGGACGTTTTAAAGTAAAGAGCAGTTCCTGCTGGTGATGGCAGCAGGGTTTGTGGTGCTGCAGGAGCTGTGGCTGTGCAGCGACTCTCGGCTTTGTCCTTTCAGCTCAGCCCCTGCATCGATCCCTGCTCTGTGCCTGGCTCTGCCTTTGTCATTTTGGGGACATTTCATTCTGCTGCTGCTCYCAGAGGACGTTTCCCTCTCGCTCCTGCTGCCTTTTTCTGGCTGTTTTGTGTATTCCAGAGCAGCGCTGCTGTTCCTGKGCTGTCACTGCACAGCCCGGGGAGGAGCAGGGAGTGTGGGAGGAGAGGAATTCAGCAGCAATCCTCAGGTGCTTTAAAGGTCTTTGCCCTCACAGATCACTGAGCATCTCCTTCCCTTCCTGCTGCCTTTCTCACGCTGTAATTCCAATTAAAACACTGTAAGTACCAGGAAAATGTGGGAAACCTGATGACATGAGATGGCCCTGTTGTTAAACAGGTCAAACACATCAGTGTTCAGTCACCTCGAGATTTTGGGATGTGTAACCCTTAGCAAAGGTCATCCCTGAGTTGGGAGGGGCTCAAAGATGACCMAGTGCAGCTGCTGGCCCTGCAGGACACCCCACTGATCCCACCCTGTGCCTGGCAGTGCTGGTGTGGCCAGAACTCAGAAATCCACGTGTGGAATTCAGGAGATCCCCCCACACGAGGCAGCTGTGGGAGATGGAAATGCTCAGGCCTCGTGGAGCACTCCCAGACATGAGCAAACAGGGGTCAGCTGCAGTCTGACCCGGGATATTCATTATCCCAGGGATTAACCTCTCCTGCTTCTATTTCCAGAGCTGCTGCAGGTACTGCCCTGGCTCATCCCTGCCCCCAGGTGCCACCTGCTGCAAAAAGCTCTTTAAAGGAAGCAGCCCCTGCCCTGAAGGGCTTGGCTGCAGCTGCAGTGCCAATCCCCAGTGCCAATCCCCAGTGCCAGTCCCCAGTGGCAATCCCCAGTGCCAATCCCCAGTGGCAGTGCCTGTGCTGGGAGCACATCTCAAAGGGGCTGGGAGGCACCAGAAATCTGCAGGCACAGTGACAGAGCTCAGTGCTGGCCCTTTGTACATCTGAATGGTCTGGACATTGGGATTCTTCATGGGAGCTAAAGGAAAAAAAAAAATCTCATTACAGAAATCCTGCCTTGCACCTTTAATTTTTGCACCAATATTGTGAAAGTTGTGCTTAACACTCAATTTTATCAGCTCTTTCTGTTTAATTGTAGTGTCACTAATTTCAAGCTTTTTCTGTCAGCAAGCAGAAAAATTTGGTTTTTGTTCTGATATTTCCCTCCTGTGGGGAGAAGTTCTGGAGGAGACAGGAAAAATGGGAGTGCAGCAGAGTGCAAAGGAGAAAAGCAAGGTGCTGGAGTGATGTGTGGCTTTTCCAGGCTGGGATCACAGAGTTGTGCTCACATTTTGGTCATTCCCTTTGGTGGAGTCTCAGTGGCTTTAGCTCAGATTAAAAAAGCCTTCATGGGTTTGATGCAAGGCAGCTCTTGGTGGTGGCAGTGSTGAGCTGTGGCTCAGGCTGTGCTCTCTGCATTTACAGCCTGCACCCGTTGTTCTCCTGCTTGGAGGGTTCCTTTTGATGGGGATTTTCTGTGTGCAGCATGAATTAAAGATGCTGAGCACGTGGGGCCTGGGGCCACGGCTCTGACTGCAGTCAAACCCACAGAGACCAAGGCACTGAGGAGCTGGGAATGAAAATGTGGCACTGAAGGGATAAAGGARCCAGCTCAGAGCCATGTTTGTGTTTGGATCTGTGAGGAGATGGATYTCTGTGTGTGCCTTCTGTGTTTGATTGGGGTTTTTGGTTCCCTTTTCCTCAGTTCTCCCCTATGTTTTATTTTGCTGCCTAAGGAGAGGTGTGAAAATCCAGTTGTGTTTGCAGTTCACTGGTGGTTTTCTTTTGGAGTCAATATTTGCAAGTCTTGGAGTAAATTCGTGCAAGTCTGAGTCAGTTATTTCAAGGAGTGTCTTGTAGAGACCARGAGAGGTTCAGAGCTGAACTCCTGACAGTTCTCTTAATTTTGGGGCACAAAAGCTCAGCTGAAACGTTCTTTGTGTGCCTGGCATAACTTATGAGTTGCAGTGATTAAATTCCTTGTGTTTGCTGGGCTGGATTCTCCCTGGGTTTCCAGGAGACTTCCCAGAGGAGTGTGGMTGAAGCCTTTCCTTGGCTCCTGGCAATGTGGGGAGTGTTTATCCTGTCACTCACAGCTGATGCTTAAAGCCTTTGGATACCCTGCCTGGCTTCMGATTCTTTTTTTGTTCCTTCCTTGGCATCACCTAATTTTGAGCTTCTGGAGCTGTAAATGATGTCTGAATTTGTGTAAACTCCTTCAGCTCTGTGCTTTGGGGTGGCTGAATGAGGAGGGGCTCTGATTTATTGCCTCCACCTTGGCTTTATTCTGCCAGCCAGAGAGCTGAARCAGTGCTGAGCAGCAGAGAGCAGTAAACAAGCTCAGCTCTCTCTTGCCTGGAGGGATTTTTGGTTCCTCTGCTGGCTGAGCAAATAGGGCAGGGTCTGAGCACGTTGTTCTTCCCTTCTGTTCTCACTGGAATAACGTTGCAGTTTTTATTCMGTGGGTGCTGTTAATGATTCTGGTAGTGCTGCTGCTGTTCTGGGTTCTCTCTCAGTGTGCTGCTTGCAAAAGGCCTTGCAGTTTAAATGTAAACCACCAATTCCAGTGGTTTTTCCAGAGGCACTGATGTTCTTAGCAAGTCCCCAAATYCCCAGAAACACCTTCATGGTCTGCCCTGTGCCAGGGCTTGGGCCATGGGCTAAGGTGTTTTCCTTCATCAGCACTTGGCTAAAAAATGATACAAATTATAAATACTGACACCTGCTCTTGTTCTTTCACCTCCTTGTTTCTTTGTTTAGTGAAGCAGCTTCCCCATGTTTTTCATGTCAATTCATTTATTAATGGACTTTCTTCTTCACCTCACAGAGCAAGGAAAAATGAGGTTGTTTAATCTTAGTGTAAGGCAGCATTGGTAATTSCTGTTCCTCACAGAGGAGCCAGGCTCAGTCTGTGATTTCCAGCTCACTCTGAACTATCCAGTGCTACTCAGCTACCACAGAATTCCCAGGTCCCACCAGCCATGAAAGATTAATTGACACATTAAATAAACTATTGATTTCTGACACTTTACACTTGGCAGAAGACAGCTCCAGATATGAATTTAAACTACTAAAATCTACAGCAGCCTCTCCACAGCACTTTTGTGAGCCACAACTCACGAGAGGCTGTAACTCYCTGAAATGCAGGTGGAATATTTGATGTTTTCCCACTGCCAGGGGGCATGGSTGGGTGGGATATTGGGAATAAACCCTTCCCTGGCAGGGTGGGGTTGCCCAGAGGAGCTGTGGCTGCCCCTGGGTGTGTCCAAGGCCAGGCTGGACAGGGCTTGGAGCCACCTGGGATGGTGGAAAGTGGAGCTGGATGAGCTTTAGAAGTCCCAGTGAGACCAAAATCCACTTTGGTGCATTTACAGCAAATGGGGCTTGAACAGCAGAATTCAGAAGGGCAGGGCTTGGCCTCTGCATGCTCTGACCTCTTTGGGGCAGAGGAAAGAGAGGAAAACTACATCCCATTTTCTCTCCTCTTCCTTTTAGCTGAAACAGAAGAGAGAGGTTTATCCTCCTCCTGAGAATTCCAGTGTGAAGCTGTGATGGGCAAAGGGAGAAGTTGTTGTGCACTGTGGGATGGGCTGGATGTGCTGGAGCTGGGATGTGCCTTCCTGGAGTGCAGTGAATGCTTCACTGAGTTCATCATTTCTGTGCAGCAAATGCTGAATTTCAGCCTTTGCAGCTGSTTCAGCTTTAACCATGGCTAAGAACACATCCCCTGAACTAAAGCACCACGTGCAAAGGGCTGGGGAAAGGATTGTGTTCAACACCTGAGGATCAAATCTGGGGCTCGGGGTGCTCCTAGGGCTGACTGAGGGGCTGAAGGGGAATGGAGCTCCCAGGAAGCAGGGGCTGCTTCCTCTGAGGAGAGGCAGGGAGCTCCTGGAGCTGCTCCTGCCTCACAAATCACTCATTCTGTGCTGCCCTGAAGGGTGCAGTGGGTGCTGCTCAGCTCCCTGCCAGCACAAACTGCCCACAGCAAGATCAGCCTGCAATCCTGAGCTTTTACAGTGTCACCCACCCAGATTCCTCTTGCAGCAGATGATTGCTTGGTTTTTAATTAAAATTGTCCATACTCTGATGTAATGGCTCCATAAAGAGCCCTGGCTTACCCTGCCTCAGGTAAATGAAAATATTTGCTGTGGTAAATAGGACTATTAGTTTTATGATCCATAGCAATAAAGAGSTTTTATCAAGAAACGTCATCAAAAAGAGGCATAAAATTGTGTTCCATGTAAAAACACCGAGATGTCTGGCAAGTTTTACTGTGATCCATAAATCTCTGCAGGAGCAGGTGTTAATGGGATCACTTTCAGGCGTGCCTTGTGGCCATTYAGAAATTAAAAGTGCTTGTGAGCAGATCCTGGACGTGGACAGGACGGGGTCACAGCGTGGACATGATGGGAATGATTCCCTTTTCCCTGCACAGATTCCCTGCATCAGCTTGGACATGTCACTTTGTTCTGGAGCAGAACAATTCTGACTGAAGGGAAGCAGAGGAGGAAGCTCTCTGCATTCCCTGCCTGTGTTTCCGTGCTGCCACAGCTGGGTGGCCGAGCACATCCTTCCCTGGCACTCTGGAATAGCCCCCAGGGATCTCAGGAGGGCAGAGATGGATGGGAACCCCCCCTGCCCCTTGGAGGCTGTGCTGGGTGAGACCCACAGAGGTTCCTCAGTGCCCAGCCAGTGCTTTTTCACAGAATAATTGGGATTGTGTTGGGTTTGGTGGTGAGCAGCCTCTGCTSTCCTGACAGCAGCGAGTGCATTGCCCTTCTCCCAGCCCCAGCACCCCCAGGAATGCTGGAAGTGGGGATTCTCATCCCTGAAGTGGGCAAGGCAGACAGAAGGGTGGTTCTTTGGAGGCAGAGGTGGCTCTTTGGAGGCAGAGCTTTGCCCATCACCAGAGCTGGCTCAGGGATGCTGTGCCAGAGCTGAGCCCTTCCCCAGACCCCTGTGGCTTTGGAATTGGGGCAGGGACAGGGCAGGGCTGTCCCTCTGTGCCTGCTGGCACACGGTGGGAGCAGGGTGAGGAGCATCCCTCACTCCCAGGGCTTGCTGTCCTCATTTTGGGCTGTTCTGCCCTCGGGTGSCTTTGGGCACGCCTCTCCCGGGTGTGCTCTGGTGGCACCGAGCGGAGCYGCTGCTCCCTGCCCGCCTCTCCCGCATCCCATATTCCCCAAAGGAGCCGGCATCCCCTCCTCCAGCTCCTGGCAGATTTAGGGAGTGGTTGCCATGGCGACGGGGGAGGAATTGGATCTGCAGCCCAGCTGGGATCAATCCCAGCTGCTGCCTCCTCCTCCTGAGCAGTCAGCGGATTTTTAATAAAGTGACCGTGTACAGGAGCCTTGTCTTTGTCTTGTTAAGCCTTTGTTGTGTATTAAATCCCGAGGGCTTTCACCGTAATCTGCTTCTCTCACCGGCTTTACAAATCCCGCCCTTACTCCGCGAGCCGTGCCCATCAGATCCAGGAGATTTCTCCTTCCCCGCGGTTTTTATTCCTGGGATTGAGTTTAATTGGGGAATCGTTGCTAGAAATGAACGCAATTAAAGGTGCAGCGTGTGAGAATGGAAGCAGGGGTTCATTCAGAGCTGAATTCACCCGTGCTGTTCTTCCTTTGCACAAATATTTGTGATGGCTTTTTGAGTTTAGCCCTTAGAGCTGAGCCCAGCCCTTAGAGCTGAGTTTAGCCCTTAGAGCTGAGCCCAGCCCTTAGAGCCAGGATCTGCAGTGTGGACACATCGCTGGGATCCAGCCTGGAATGATCCCAGAGCTGAGGCCAGAGGGATTTCTGTCCTTTTTAACTCAACCCGGGACCTTTGGGGGTCAGTGCTGGAGGGATGGGGGCTGTAAAGGAGCACTGGATTTGTAGGAAGGGAAGGATGTGAGGGGATGAGCTCCCGTTTATCTGAGGGGACAGAACCCCAGGGTAAATCCAGAATGGAGTGCATTTACTGCTCCAAGACATCCCTTTTGTGTGAGCACTCCTGTTCCTGGTGRAATTTGGAATTTGGGCAGCCCCAGAGCCAATTCCCAGCAATTTCCCCCTTCTCTGTGCTGCCCTTGGCACTGAATTCTCTGCCCAGGTACAACCTCCTGCCTTCAGCTCAGCCCAGCAGGGACACAGCCTCCCTGCCTGCTACCAAAATCACGGCTTCATTTGAGCTCATTTCTTTTGTTGAGATGCAAAACTAATTATATTGAACTACAGATGAACAGGAAGTTGCATTAGCAAATTTGTTGGGGGGTTTTTTGTTGTTTTTTTTTCTTTTTTTAATCAATGGGGAATTATTCAGCATTTTTTGGGGGCTGGGGAACTTTATAACCAGATAAAAGATATGGGGGAGGGCAGAGCTATAAAAAGTGTTATTGTGTGATTATGAAGAGGCCTTTTAATGCAGTTATTATGTGATGCTAAAAAGGCCTTTATTGCTTGGAGTTGGAAGCAGAATACAAATGGGCTCGCAGTGTCTGTTAAATGAAGAGTGGAAAAAAATAGCCCCCATTTCCCTGAACTGCAAAGCGAAAATAACGATTAAATAGCGATTAAAATCAGCAGAGCTGGCTTTGTCAGWGTGATCCCGGGCTGAGCAGTAACGCTGAGGGATGAGGAGGGGTTGTTTGCGAGGCTGCAGGCACAGCCCATTGTTCTGGGGACCTGCTTGTGCAGGTGACAATGGCAGCACACCCTGCTGCTGTCACAGCCAGGGCTGGGCTGCTCCCGGAGTGAAATGAGGACACGGGAGCTGCCGTGACTCACTCAGGGGGATGATTCCTTCTCCTGCAGCTCCTGTGGCTGCTGGACGAGYACAGCTGGGCTCCTCTGTCCCTCATTTCATCTCCAGGGATGTGCAGGACAAAGCCTGAGCAGTGTTTGCACACCAGGGCTGGGGCAGCCCCACAGCCTGCCCAAAATCCTCCTGAGAACCAGCAGGAGAAGCCATGAGAGACTGGGGGGAAAAGGCCAGGTGGAATTTTGCTCCTCAGCATCTGTGGCAGAACAGAAATTTTGTGATTTCTCAGTTTTGTGGCTTTTATAAAAACTCCCCTGGGTGTGTTTGTGCACAGGTGAGCACTGGGAGCTCCCAGTCCCAATGGAACAGGGAGGGAATTGGCTCTTGGGATCAACCTCTGCAGAAATTCTGCTCCCTATTCCACTAATGATGGGGTTTAATGGTAACTTTGCAGCTGGGGGAGCAGAGGGAGCAGTGACTGAGCGAGGCAGAACCAGGAATGCCCTCCTTTCTCTCCTTTCTCAAAGTTCTGCCTTCCCAGGGCTGCTTGCCAGCTTTCATTCTCTTGGAAATCCACCCAGCACTTCAATGCCCAGAAGGAGCTGAGCCCTTGGGAAAAAACAAACCAGGCAAAKCTGAGAGCTGGGTGCTGCTGCCTGGGCTCAGCTCTCCTGCCTGGGTGTGTGATTTCCTCCTGCTCTGTGCACAGAGAGGAGGCACAGCCTCCTGTGGCACAGCCAGGCATAACAAAAGCTGCCAGGTAGAGGCCAGGAGCTGAATTGGGGGTGATGGAGAGTTCAGTGCTTTCCACAGAGCCTTTCTTCTCCTTCCTGGCTGCAGAAATCACCTGGGGGTGGAATGAAAGGCATCCAAAGCCCAGGCTGTGCCACTGCCTCCCCAGCAGGCAGCAGCTCTCAGGGCTGTGTTACTGCCTGTGTTCTGGGGCTTTGGGGCTGGATCCCGGTGTTTGGGGCTGGATCCC
>CADDXX010000450.1:307155-337495 GCA_902810485.1 Alauda arvensis
TTTTCCTGTGCTTTCCTAATGAGGGCAGGCAGTGCTCCTCCAGCTCCACACTTGGTGCCTGACCCCCAAYCCACAGGGTTCCCCAGCACTTCATGGAATGTTGCCATTGGCACACACAGCCAGGGTTTCRTTTCTGAAGCTTGTTTCTTACAGCCCCAGGTGTGCTTGGCAGCTGAAATAATGCCTCTGTGCTCTGGAGGTAAAATTAGCTGCTCTGGGAGAGAGATTTTCAGATTTTCATGTGCTAAGTGAAAACACAGAGGGTGTTCTCCAAAGAAAACCTGTTTTGGTGTCCTGAAATTCAACTTGACCCGGGCTTGTTAGGCCACAGATCTGCCATGGAACTAAGCTATAGCTGGAGGAGAGCCAGAATCCAATTACATTTTCTGCCTAATGGCTCATAATTTATGCAATGAAGGAGGCAGGGATGCTGCTGGGGGAAAAGGGCACTGGGGCTGTGTGGATGTGCCCTGGGAGGGGCTGCTGGTAAAGGGGAATGGGGAGGGCAGGGGTGCTGTCCTTCCTGTGGTGTCTAAAACCTTCCTTTGGTGTTTAAAACCTTCCTCTCTTGTTTAAAACCTTCTTCTGGTTTTTAAAACCCTCTTCTGGTGTTTAAAACCTTCTTCTCTTGTTTAAAACCTTTTTGTTTAAAACCTTCCTCTCTTGTTTAAAACCTTCCTCTCTTGTTTTAAATCTTCTTCTGGTGTTTAAAATATTGCTCTCTTGTTTAAAACCCTCCTCTGGTGTTTAAAACCTTCCTCTGGTGTTTAAAACCAGCAATTCAGATGAGAAAACAGGTGCCATCCTGGACTGTGAATGGAATAAGGGATCCATGGGCATTGTAAAGTTGCCAAAGCTCTTTCTGCTGGAGACCACAGCCCTTGTCTAACTGTGCTCATTCCCTTCCCAGCCTCTCTCCAAGTGGACATTGTTCCAAGCCAGGGGGAGATCAGCGTTGGAGAATCCAAGTTCTTCTTATGTCAAGGTACGTGGTGGCTGGAGGCACCCGGGTGTGTTTAAAGCTGGAATAGCCCTGCTTGGGATGGGCTTTGCTGCTCTGGGGGTCTCTGAGCAGTGCAGAGCTGGGCTCTCACCCTGCTGGGATGGGCTTTGCTGCTCTGGGGGTCTGAGCAGTGCAGAGCTGGGCTGTGTCACCATGCTGGGATGGGGTTTGCTGCTCTGGGGTTTGTGGGTGATGCAGAGCTGGGCTCTCACCCTGCTGGGATGGGGTTTGCTGCTCATCAGGGCCCATCAGCAGTGATGTTTATGAGGGATGCAGAGCTGGGCTGCCTCACCCCGCTGCTCTCTCCCCCCACAGTGGCAGGGGAGGCCAAGTTCAAGGACATCTCGTGGTTCTCCCCGAACGGGGAGCGGCTGAGCCCGAACCAGCAGCGCATCTCGGTGGTGCGCAACGATGACTTCTCCTCCACCCTCACCATCTACAACGCCAACATCGACGACGCCGGCATCTACAAGTGCGTGGTCAGCAGCCCAGAGGAGGGCGACTCCGAGGCCACYGTCAACGTCAAGATTTTCCGTAAGGAAGCTGCTTTTTCCTTGAGGCAGGGTTYGGGAGGAGGCTGGTTTGCCTTCCTAGGGAAGGGTTGGAAGGGGAAGGAGGAGGGTGGAAGGAAAGGGAGGGTTAAGATGAGGCCTTTTTAAGATGTAGCTTGGGAAAGTGGGAGTCAGGATGGGYTGGATGGTCAGGGCATCTCCAGCACCCCCAGGGCTGAAATCCTTCTGAAAGGCAGCACAGCTCCAGGTGTGCTGAGGWAGCTGCAGTGACCTTCTCCTTCCCTTGTTTGCAGAAAAGCTGATGTTCAAGAATGCTCCCACCCCTCAGGAGTTCAAGGAAGGGGATGATGCTGTGATCGTGTGTGACGTGGTCAGCTCACTGCCCCCCACCATCATCTGGAAGCACAAAGGCAGGGATGTCATCCTAAAAAAGGATGGTAAGGGCTTGGTTCCTGTCCATTCCGGGGTCAGATGTCCCATCTCCCTCCCACACAAAAGGCTGGTGGTCACARGGGGCAGGAGGAGCCTGTCCTGTGCCTGATCCAAGGCCATGGGGTGTGAGTTCAGTTATCCCAGGGGCTGTGCTTTGCCAGTGGCAGGGCAGTCATGTTCCCACTGAAATGGCCATCAGGCTTTGGCACTGGAATCAGCCAAGGAATGCTGGGAAACAAACACAGATCAGACAGAAAAGTTGGATGTTGTGACACCCTCCAGCCTGTGAGAGGAAAAGGGGCTTTAAAGCTCCTTGTAGGAACTTCTCCCTTCCTTCCCAAATGCTCCAGACAGCCATGGGCAGAGGGGCTGGCAGGGGCCCTGACTCAGCTGAGCAGCTCTCGCACACCTGGCACACAGGTGTGAGGCTGGAGCTCCTGGGCAGGAGGGAAGAGTCCCAAAGTGCTCATTGCCCAGCGTGCTGCAGTGTAAACATGTCTGTGAGAACACTGCTCTGCTCATCTCCCTGAGCACAGCCCCACAGCAGCTGCCTGCTCTCCACACATGTTTCCTCCTTGGCAGAAGCAGCTCCAGCTCCATTCCATGGTGGGGAGGGAGATTTGGTTCCCCCAAGCCCAGAAGGGGCGAGGAGAGCAGAAGCTGCAGTGAGCCCCCCTTCCTTCTGTCCTTTGCAGTGCGCTTCATCGTCCTGTCCAACAACTACCTGCAGATCCGGGGCATCAAGAAGACAGATGAGGGCACCTACAGGTGTGAGGGGAGGATCCTGGCYCGTGGGGAGATCAACTTCAAAGACATCCAGGTCATCGTGAATGGTGAGGGGCTGGGGGCAGCACCTGAGCCCAGGTGGGGGCTTCCTCACAGGCACASCATCCTCCTCCTGTGCTGTGTCCAGGCAAAATGCCCATGGAATGCAGGGAGTGCTTGCCAGGAACATTCAGGATAAAAACACGCTGATAAACCTGGAGTTTAGAGTGAGGAACTGAGCTTGGTGGCACTCACAAGTGGTTTTGGCCAGCACACTGAGGGGTTTTTTGTATCTCCCCACCCTCTGCCCTTTCTTCCCTGTGCTCTTGGCTTTGGACATGCCTCAGACTCATGGATTGAACCCTGCAGGTGATGGTGGCAGGGTTTGGTGCCATCAGAGAGGCACAGGGAGCCTGTCTCTCTGTCCCTCCCCACTCACCCACGGTCTGTTCCCTTGCAGTGCCTCCCTCGGTGCGTGCCCGGCAGAGCACCATGAACGCCACTGCCAACCTCAGCCAGTCTGTCACCCTGGCCTGTGATGCTGATGGCTTCCCCGAGCCCACTGTCACCTGGACAAAGTAAGAGGCTGTGTGCAGGTGCTGCTGGGGGCTGCAGAGCCGGGCTGCAGGGGAGGGAGGGTTCCAGCTGCAATTCMGTGATTTTCCTCACAAGAACGGCCTCGTGATGGGGCTGRAGTCACCTTCTGCTGTGRGTCAGGCAGGGAGCACAGAGCACASCCAGGGAGGAGAATCTGAGGGTAAAAATCCTGTTGGTTAAAATAAAAAACAGTTGGTTTGAGATAAAAGCAAAAAATCCTGTTGGTTGAGATAAAAGCAAAGCRAGGAATTGCTTCAGTGCTCCCCATTCAGCCAGGTCAGCTGTGTCCCCTCCCAGCTTCCTGCATTTCCCTGTCAGGCAGTGATTCACACTCCAGGGACGCTGTTCTTGGAATTGTGCAGCCTCTGGTGAGGGTTGGGAGCACAAACTGAGGTGGGGAAGCTGATGGCAGCTTGGAGTGGTGCCTTGGTAGGCAAGAAGCCAGCTCTGGTGGGGTTACAGCTCTGTGGTGTGCCAGGAGCTGMGAGGTTCAGCTGCCAAGAGCCCTGGGGCAAGAAGGAGAAGACCGAATCTTTTGGGATTAGCTGAGCTCTGGAGCCCCAGGGGAGAGGGGCAGGTGCTGCTCCCTCTCAGCACCAGGAGCTGCAGTGCAATAACTGCACCTGCAGCAGCCCTGGGTCCCTCCYGCCAGCACAGCCCCGTGTGCTTTGTGCCCCCAGGGATGGAGAGCCCGTGGAGGAGGTGGAGGAYGAGGACAAATACATCTTCAACTCGGATGGCTCGGAGCTGGTGATCCAGAGGGTGGACAAGGGCGACGAGGCCGAGTACATCTGCATTGCTGAGAACAAGGCTGGCGAGGCCGATGCCACCATCCACCTCAAAGTCTTTGGTAACCAGCCCTGCACCCCCTGGCAGCTGGGGGAGCCTGCTGGGCCCCCTCCCTGCCTGCTGGGGCTCTGCCTCTGCACCTCTGTGGGTGTTCATGGCGGGGGGARACTCATCCCAGCTCCTCTCTGCTAAAACTCAGGCAGGGCTGGTGGGATGTGACCCACAGGCTCCTGGAAATGTCCTGCCAGGCTGAATCCTGACCCTCCAAGGCTGCTGTTAAAAGGGCTTTAGCATTGAGTGGGGCTTGCAGGAGTGGATCAGGAGCTTTCCTGCCTCCCAGGAGTGTCAGGGAATATGGAATATTCTCCCTGCCTTGTGTGCAGCCACCTGACAAAGCTGCTTAGCAAAGGGCTCRTTTGGGGCAGGGAGGTGGAAGAGGGAGCTGCTAATCCCAGGGGCTGAGCATTTGTTCACTCTGAAACGGGTCCTCTCTTAGCTGTGAGAGTGAGCAGAAGAGGTTTGTCAGGTCTTTCACTTCTGCCAGGAGGTGCCCTGGTAGGAGCCACCCTGCTCCTTCCCCAGCTGGCAGTAAAATTGTCCCAGTTGTCCCCAAACACTGCTGGTGACAGCCAAGCTTCACCCTGAGCCCCAGCTGAGCAAAGACTCCTTCTCCTCCTCCTCCTCAGCCAAACCCAAGATCACCTACGTGGAGAACAAGACAGCCATGGAGCTGGAGGATCAGATCACRCTCACCTGCGAGGCCTCAGGGGACCCCATCCCCTCCATCACCTGGAGAACCTCCACGAGGAACATCAGCAACGAGGAGAAGGTACAACCCCTCCCAAAAACCCTCGTGGGCTTCTGGGGTCAGCACAGCTCCTCCCTGCCTGTCCCTGGCCTGGAATTGCATGTGGATGCACRTGGAGCTGCTGCTGCAGGGTCACTCCACACCTGGAGCAGAGGCACAGGTCCCTCCTGTGAGGAGCCAGCTCTGGGGGGACGTTTGGTAATTCCTGCTGTGTTCACCAGGGGTGAATTCAACTGCAGAGACCCTAAACCCTCCTCAGAGGAGTTCCTGCAGTTACAGGAAGCCCCTGGGAGGTGGCAATGAGCAGCCAGAGCTGTCCATGCAGGTGAGGGGTGCTCCCTCCCCAGGATGCAGTGGATGCAGACTGAGCCTGTTCATTCCTCCTCCCTGCTGCCCTCTGACACTGCACATCCCCCCAGCACAAAAGCCTGGCTGCCTTTTGTGCTCACCTGTTCTGTGGATCCCATCAATGCCATTTTGTTCTTAAAAGGCAAAAATCATTAGCAGTTTKTTCTTCTTGAGAAAGAGTGCTGGTGTTGTTCTTGGCGACAGCTCCTTTAATTAGATGGGGTCAGGACGTGCTGCTGTGCTGGAGATGTTTCAGAAGGAGGCAGAATTTGGAGCCAGAGAAGGCCCAGACAGAAGCAGGAGTGAGGAGTTGCTGCTAATTAATAATCTCCTAATAACRGGATGCTTCAGGGCTCAGCTGCCTTGGCCCTGCCAGAGGTTCTGGCTCAGCGTGGAGGCAGCAGGTGACACTCTGAAAGTCTTGGAGCAACAGAGGTGTCCACTGTCACTTGTCCCCACAGCTGCTGTCCTGCACTGCAGCTCCTAAATGAGCTTTTTTAATTGCCCCCATGACGTCAGCCCCTCCCCACGGTGTTCATGTGTGACTTTATTAATCAGGGTGCCAAAGTTCTCCRGTTCTTTCTGAGCATCTCTCGGATCCCAGGGCTGCTGTGAATCCCTGCAATGTTCAGGGAGAGGTTTGCAGTGCCTGCAGGAGCTGCAGCCTGACTGGGGGACCTGTCTGGGCAGGATTTGAGGTTGTTTATTCATGGTTTGTCTCTGGGAGGTGCCAAGGGCTCCAGTGCTGCTGGCTCTGGAGTTTGGATCCCAGCCATGGGCAGAGCTTGGGCAGGGAGCAGAATGGAAAAGCTAAACCAGGGTTAGAAGAACCCCCCTGTGCAGCCCAGTTAAACCATCAGGAGCTCTGGGGTAAAACTGCTAACTCATTTTTGCTGGTTTTTGAGACTCTGTCAGGTTGGTGATCAGTAGCAAGGGAAACGTTCATGCTCTGACACTTTCAGATGGGGAACAGCCAAGGTTTGAGGTGCTGCCATGTGTTCATGTGCTGCTTCAAACCTTCAGGGCAGACATTATTTTATCACATCCCATGCACTTTCTAGGCTGGATTATTGTGTGTGTGTGTGTGTGCATTTTATTTTGGTTTGTCTCGTACTTTTCCCATTCTCTCTCTTGTGCTCTGAGTTGAGGTGAACGTTTCAGGTGTCCAGGTCAGAATAGCTCTAGAAACATTCTACTACAAACTCTATTAGAATATTTAATTCTATTAAATATTCTGTTACAAATGCATATATTCAGTTTATTCTCCACTCTCTTTCTCTGGGACAGCACAGGGAAGTGGATGGTGTTTGATGCAGGACAMACAATGCTATTTTAAGAATTACCAAGCCTACTTTTGAATATTTCTATCATCCAGGTACTTGGATGCTTCTCTCTTGCTTCGTGCTGTTTGCTCTTGTAGTCATCCCTCAGWGTAGATTTCTAGAGGTGTAGAGATGCCTTCACTTCCATAACATTCTGTAAAACCTACCAGAGGAAAGGGAAGTGTTAGTTCAGTGTTAGTTCAGCTGTGTCTCCTGGCACATTTTGGGGTGTCCCATGTGGGGGTGCTCAGCCATGGAGCAGCTGTGGGGACATTGCTGGGTTTGTCCCCCAGCAGTGGAGCTCAGCCCAGGGGATGGGAGGAGAACACTCTGCAGGTCCTTGATCCTTTATGCAGAGCTGGGAGCTGCTCTGTCTGTGCCTTGGTGAGGAGGAGTCAGTCAGGGATTCCCTGGATGGGGAATGTGGCTCTGCCCCTGTCCCCACCCTCCCCAGGGCCACTGCACACCAACAGCGAACTCTGAGGGCTTGGAATGGGAGTTTTTCCTTCTTCATCTTCCTTTAGCTTGGTACCAAGGGATAAAGAGTGTCCCCCAGTGAGTGGCAGGGGACTCACAGGGGAGTCCCTGGACACRACTGGGACTGCAGAAGGGATTATTCTGCATTATTGGGCTGCCTGTTGAGCTTTACCCTGTGCAGGATGAATCCACCTAGAAACGCCCAGGTCCTGGAAGTGTCCCAGCCCCTGCAGGGGTGGCTGAGCTCCACCTGAGCCTGCAGCCCCAAASAAACCCTTTCCTTTCCCCAGAGGCTGTCACAGAGGCTGTGTGTCCCATGTGTCGCTGTTCCAGCCCCACGGTGTTCCCTGGCAGCCCCGTGGCAGGCAGGGCTCATTCCCCAGCCTCCATCTCCATCCCTGTCACTCGTGTGTGCTGTGACATCCCCACAGTGTCACTGTGCCTCCGTGGGGCCATCCTGGGGTCAGCAGGAGGGGATCCAGTGAGGGAACAGAGACCAGGAGACACCTGAAACACAAATGACAAGGGGGGAAGTGGAACTCAGCAGCCTGGCTCTTTGTGAAGCACAGGGAGCAGGGTCCGTGCTGCTGGTGGCTTCCTCTGAGTGGGAAATATTTGCTTTAATGAGAGGTTTGGGCATGTTTCAGTGCTGTGGGGCTGGCTGCTGCCATCCCTGAGCACAGGGAGCCCCTGTGCAGCTCTCCTCCTCCTGCTGCCACAGCCTGCATGGAACCAGGCCTCCAAATGCATGATGAGCACATTAACGRGGGTTAATTAATGAGTGTGGGGGGGCAGACAGACCAGGGGCAGGTCTGCACTCTGCAGTTCAGGGGCAGAGTCACTCCCTGAGCACCAGGAGTGTAGGAAGGGTGAGATGTGACAAAGCCAGCAGTCACTGGYATGTCACAAATCAATCTGGAGGTGYCATCAGCCTTTGGTTTGTCATTAAAAAAAAAMAMMAAACARTTCAGAGGCTGTGAAATGGTGAATGCCAACCCCAAAGGATGGGCMAGGGAAGCTGTGATCCCCCCCCTACACTGGAGATGTTCAGCTTGGAGCCTGCATGTGCACACATGTGCAAACACTGGTGCCTGAAAGCAACCTTTGATAAACTTTTATTGCTTTTTTTCTGTCGTTGTTGTTGTGTTCTACATCTGTTCTCTCCAGGCTTCGTGGACCCGGCCCGAGAAACAAGAGGTATAAGATTGCCAGACCTTTAGCAAACCTCTTAGGCTGTTGGTTGTTTTTTTCTGGTTTCTCTTCTAAAGCATCACAGATTAACCAATCTCTAGTGCAGTAACCAACTAAACCAGCTCTGGTCTGAGCCAGTTAAACAGCAGCACATGGAAAGAAGCAGCTTCTAGAGGTAGAAATGGCTTGGCATGTAGTGATGCGATTTTTYGGATGAGCAAAGTAGCTGTGTTGGGAGTGAGGAACTCTGCTTGTCACTTCAAAAATGAAAGAAAAGGCGGCTAAAATTAAAAGCAAATGTAAAATGCTGTTTTCACCCTTTTTTTTAATGCTGCCAGTGTGAATCATCCTCTCTTTCAGAGAGGGGAGAATTAACACCAACCTGTATTTTGGGAAAGYAATTTTTCCCCAAGAAAGCCTCCTCTGCTCCAGCCAACTCACCTATTTGCTCATGGCACTCCCTCAGTGTGACCTTCTCTGTAAAGGACAACTGCATCATGTTCCATTTCCAAGTCAATGCAGAGAAACCTTTTCASCAGGGGCATTTCTCCAGAAAATGCTCCAAATTGCTCAATTATTTTTATTTGTCTTTGATCTGCAAGGGTCAGCGAGGGGGAGGTGGGATAATGCACTCACTGGGGCTGCTGCAAATGGGGTCTGATTTTATTTCACATTCAGTGCTGTGCTTTAATAATAATAATAATAATAATRATGATAATAATAATAATGCAGCTGATTTGTAGCACTCTTGCTTCAAAATGGACCAGAAGGAAAGTTCCCAAGCAAATCACAGGGGTCAGGTGGAGAACAAAATGAGCTGTCAGAACTGGGTGACTCGGATTTGTATTTTTAGGACCAACTTTGTGGAGGCTCTTGATTTTTTTAAAATTATTTTTAAGCCATCTTAAACACCAGAGACCGAACAGAGTGAAGCTGTAACTTGAGCACCACCCAGCTGTGTTYCATCAAGATCCTGCCCATTCTTCCTTCAGAATAATCTGCTGGATTGTGGCAGGTGGAGGCATCAGATGCTCAGAGCAGTTTGCATTGAAGAATTTGGAATTTGAGTGGTTGCATCTCTGCAAGACTCCCCTGAATTCCTGTCACAGCTGTCCCCTCCCTGCCCCCAGTGTCTCCTCTGTGCTCTCTCTCTCCAGCTTGTGATTAATATGAGCACTAATACCATTAAGTTTGCTGTCTCTAAATTTCTTTCTGCCTCTGTGTCTCAAAATACCCCAGTGGGGTGCAGGGTATCTCTCAAAAATTGCTTTTAAATTGCTTTGAGGCTGCCTGGGGGCTTTCAGCAGTGGATTCCAGCAGCAGGATGAAGGTCAGGGAGTGTTTGGCATGGAGTATTTCACTTTTGCTGAAGGAATTTCGGGTGAGGAGGTGAAGTCAGGCCTGGCAGCATCTCAGTCACAGCCCGAACTGCTGATGCCCCTCTGGTGGCTGGGAATGGTGCAGCCTTAGGGATATTCAGGGCTGCAGTTAAATACAAATACAAATATCAGACAAGGAGAGAGCCCTCATCTTCCTTCAGAGGGATTCCTGCCTGGGTCAGCATTTTCAGGGGGTTTGTGAGGGTTTGGAGGGAAATCAAAACCCAGGCAGAAGGAGAGCAGTGCAGTCAGCCAGGGGAGTGGGGTAAAAGCAGATTTTGGCTGTGTGGTACTGCAGTAGTTCCAGGTGGGGAAATGGTCTGACACCTGAGATACCGAAGCTGCTTTTTGTGCACTTGGCCATTGGAAATCCTCAGGGTTTTACTCATTTATCAGCACTTGTCCTGCGCCTTCCAAGGAAGCAGATGCTGCTGGAGGGTGGCAGCCACGAGAGTGCCAGATTGAGTCCCTTGTGTTTGTGCTGCAGAATCAGCAGTGAGAGCAGGAGCTGCTGCTTCACGGCTTCCAGGAGGGAGAGAGGAGCCCGTGGCTTTGTGTTTTTGGAGAGGAAAAGCACGCAGGCTGGGGTGGCTGGGTGGGTGCAGTCCCTTGGCAATCCCCTTGGATTTTGCATTCCTTGTTTCTCTCTGTCAGTGGCATCCCCACGCTCTCTTGCCTGTGGGAAATGGTTCTGGAGTTTTCCTGAGGCAGGGCTGTCTCTAGAGGTTTTCTTGCCCTTTTCACTGCACTTTCCTCTCTTGCTGTGCCACGCTCAGGTGAAAGTTCTGAGCTTCCTTTTTCCTGACTCTGAGCTCTGGATCTGTTCTTCCTTACCCATTTCAGGGACCCTGAGATAAAACCAGTATTGCTGAGAGGACAGGAAGGGCTGGATTCTTTAACTGCAAGCTGTTGGGGAGATTTCCTTTTGGTTGTTTTGTTTGTTTTTTTTTCTCTTTGCACGCTGGCAACTCTTTTTAACCTGAGCTGGATCTGCATAGTTCCCATCTTGGGGAGAAGCTTGACTTGGCAGTTCCATCCTGGGGAGAAGCTTGACTTTGCAGTTCCCATTCTTGGGTGAAGCTTGACTTTGCAGTTCCATGGGGAGAAGCTTGACTTGGCAGTTCCCATACTGGGGAGAAGCTTGACTTTGCAGTTCCATCTTGGGAAGAAGCTTGGCTTGGCAGTTTCCATTCTGGAGAGAAACTTGACTTTGTTCTCCAATACTTATCAGCTGATACTTTGGCCCTTCTCTCCATGTTTTTCCCCTTCCCCTGAGTGCTGTGAGCCCCTTGGAGCTGCCTCTCATGGTCTCACCTGGCCTTGGGCGAGGTGATGCCCACGACAGTGTGGGTTGGTGTGAGGTGCAGCGGGTGATCTGGGCACAGTGGGTGATGTGGGTGCACTGGGTGACCTGGGCCCAGCGGGTGCCACCCCCCGTGCTGCCCCCAGGCTCAGGGGGTGCTGTGCTCTCTGGCAGACGCTGGACGGGCGGATCGTGGTGCGCAGCCACGCGCGCGTCTCCTCGCTCACGCTCAAGGACATCCAGTACACGGACGCGGGCGAGTACGTGTGCACGGCCAGCAACACCATCGGCCAGGACTCGCAGGCCATGTACCTGGAGGTGCAGTGTAAGTGGGCTGGGGGGCCGGGGCTGGGGCTGGCTTAGTCACCCCTTCTCTCCCCTGCGTGCCTGTGATGCCTTGAAAAGGCTGGGACAGAGATTGGGCACAGCTGGAGAATAAAGGAGATATTTATTGGAAGGCTCTGGGACACACCTTGGGCAGGGTGAGAGCCTGGCCAGGGCTGCACCCAATGTGGACCCAAAATGGTCACAAAATGGACCCAAAATGGTCACAAAATTGACCCAAAATGGTCACACAGTGGTCACAAAATGGACCCAAAATGGTCACAAAATGGACCCCCAGTCACGAGGTCTCACACTTCTATAAGTTTTGGTCCATTTGCACATTGGGGTTTAATTGTCCAATTACAGGTTTAGGTTATGAAGTCCCACCCCTGTTTTCTCCCTTCAGCCCACCCTTGTTGGTGCTTTGGGRACTGAAAGTTGTCCTTGGTGTGCATCAGGGAAGAGATTTGTTTTGTGTCCCTGCTCTGTGCAGAGCTCAGTGACCCTGACTGAGTGTGAGGCTCAGAACTTGAAATTTGAAAAACGTAAAAGCTGAAACTTAAGGCATCACCAGGCCGTGTGTGGTGCTGAGGGTGAGGGTGTGGAAGCAGCTCAGGCTGATGGAAATCTCCCTCTGAGATGTTGCAGGGTGTTCCCTGTGCCTGTCTCCAGCTGGGATGCTCTTTGCACCTCCCCACCAATCTGCTGCAGTCCCATTTTACTGGGAACCAAAATTCCCCCCTAGGAAACCTTCCTGGCCTCACTGCCCAGATGCATCCTGCTGTCTGCTCCTCCCACACTGCACAGGAGCAGCCGTGGGGCTGAGCAGGTTTTTCTCTTTGTGCCCTTCAGCAAAAGACATTCCCCACCCCCTGGAGGAGAGGACAGCTCCCGTTGCCAATATTAGAATCCCTTGCCTGCATTAGGGTGGACTCCAGCCAAGGGATCCTCGCAGTGAGGCTGCTCTGGGCTCCAATTGCCTCCCCACACGTGTCTTTCAGATGCCCCCAAGCTGCAGGGCCCCGTGGCCGTGTACACCTGGGAAGGGAACCAGGTGAACATCACCTGTGAGGTGTTTGCCTACCCCAGTGCTGTCATCTCCTGGTTCCGGGACGGGCAGCTCCTGCCCAGCTCCAACTACAGCAACATCAAGATCTACAACACGCCCTCAGCGAGTTACCTGGAGGTGAGGAGGGGCCAGGAGGGCTCAGTGCCATCAGATGAGGGATGCTGGAGGAATTCAGTCTTGTCCTCTTGGTGGAAATGAAGTTGGGGTGGTGTTTCTAGCACATAAATTCTGAGGAAATCAGGTTGTAGAAGATAAAGAAAATCAGGAAATGGAAGGCACTGCTTGCTTCTGCTTTCTGCCCACTGCAGTTCTCTCCCCCATGGCAGCACAAACACCTGGATTTTACTGCAGCTTCTCCCCAGCTACATTCAGGCTGCCTTGGCAGAGTGAACAGGGGTTTGTGATGCCACCCTGAGCCTCCCTTCCCCCCACAGGTGACCCCAGACTCGGAGAATGACTTTGGGAACTACAACTGCACGGCTGTGAACCGCATCGGGCAGGAGTCCTCCGAGTTCATCCTGGTGCAGGCAGGTGAGCAGGGAGGGCACAGGGACACAGTGGCCCTGCTTTGCTGCTTCCTGGTGCTGGGGTAGCAGCACAGCAGCTTCGGAGAGGCTGCTGAGAGATTTCCTGCAGGGCTGGAGCTGCTCAGCATCTCTGTGCCCTTGTTCCTCCAGGGCTTGCTCCTCTCTGTGCTCCCAGAGCACTGGGGCAGAGCTGTGATCTTTGCTTTGTGCACCCCAAATCCCCTCAGGGCAGCTGGAATGCAGGATCCGAGCCTCAGAGCTGTGCCAGCCCCTGGGAGGGGGCAGCTTTGGGGATGGATGAGCTCTGCAGTGCCCTGTGGAAGGGACAGTGGGGACAGAGTGGCATCCACGACACTTGTGCTGCACTGCCCTGGTTGTTTGGTTTTGGAGGAGGGACAGGCTCTTAGCGAGGAGCCAAAATGAACATCCGTGCGCTAATTACCATCTCTCAAAGCTGCCCGAACACCCTCCGAGCCTCAGCCCTGCCCTTGTCCCGTGCTGCGCGGAGCCCGGCGCTGCTGTGCGCTCCGTGTCTCACTGCCGCTGTCCCCTGTCCCCAGACACGCTGTGCGCTGCCGTGTCTCACTGCCGCTGTCCCCTGTCCCCAGACACGCTGTGCGCTCCGTGTCTCACTGCCCGCTGTCCCCTGTCCCCAGACACGCTGTGCGCTCCGTGTCTCACTGCCCGCTGTCCCCTGTCCCCAGACACGCTGTGCGCTGCCGTGTCTCACTGCCCGCTGTCCCCTGTCCCCAGACACGCTGTGCCTCCCGTGTCTCACTGCCCGCTGTCCCCTGTCCCCAGACACGCCCTCCTCGCCCTCCATCGGCAGGGTGGAGCCCTACTCCAGCAGCGCCCAGGTGGAGTTCGAGGAGCCCGAGGCCACGGGCGGGGTGCCCATCCTCAAGTACAAGGCGGAGTGGAGAGCCCTGGGCGAGGGCGACTGGCACTCGCGGCTCTACGATGCCAAGGAAGGTAGGAACGACAAAAAAACACCTGGTTACTTCCCCTCCGGCACCAAAAAAAATCGGCTTTCCTCTAGGGAAAAGCCAGGGAGGGTGGAGGGTTCAGGCTGGAAGCCCCAGAGGAGTTTTAAAGCATTTGCTTTGGAATTTTCGACTGGAAATGAGGGTTGGGCTTTGCTGAGAGCTCTGCCTGAGCCAGGTGAAGAATCCTTGGAATAACAGTTTTCACTTGCTGCTTCCCACGGGAGGCTTTTGAACCCTCRTCTGTCACCCCTTGGTCCCCCTTGGAAAATAAACTCTGCCATTCCAGCAGCAAGGCTGTCTAGTTGAAGTGATCTACAGCAGTGCACAAAATCCATCTTGGAGTCAAGCAAAGCAAAAGAACTTTGATTCGGGGAGGGCTGTGAAAAGGAGAGTTCTACTCCAGAGCTGAATCTTCCACCACCAATCCCACGTGGAGCTGAAATCCTTATTTTAGTTCCCCCTGGGGTGGTGTGATCCCAGCTAGAGTMATTGATTTATCCCTTTTCTCCCTGCRTGAGGAAAACAACATTTGTTTGATTGTTTCTTTGACTCCTGAGCTTTTCTTTGCCTTTTTTTCCACCCCCCAGCCAACGTGGAGGGGCTGGTGACCATCATGGGGCTGAAGCCTGAGACCACCTATGCAGTGAGGCTGTCAGCTGTCAATGGCAAGGGCGTGGGGGAGCTCAGCCTGCCCGCCGAGTTCAAGACACAGCCAGTCCGTAAGTCCAGCCCAGCCCTCCTCCTGTGCCCCCGGAGCCTCTGCCGTGCATGGACCTCACCTCTTCTCCCCCACACACCTCGCTGCTTTTGGGTTGGAGTGGATTTTGTTGATCGTTGGGAATCCTCTTTGTGGGGAGGTGACAGAGGAGTTGTGTCACTTAGCACTGGTTTCCAGTTTAACCTGGGTGTTGCCAGGCTGTGTAAAGGAGAATTGTCATGAGATAAAGCAGCTGAGAAGGGTTTTGGCCGCAGAGAATGTGGTGTCGGTGTCACAGGGCTGGTTTGTTTTCCAGTGAAGGTGTTGAGCACAGGACTGCCCTTGGGTTGTGCAAGGTGAAGGGAGGGAGGGTTGRTCCTTCCTGCACATCCTGCTTTGAGATGCAGCTCTGGAGGAGATTCCATGGATTCCTCAGGCTCTTCTCTGCTCTGCCTGGGCCAWTTCCTGCTGTTCCAGGAAAGAATTCAATCCCAGGGAGCTCTTCAAGGTGGGAAGGAGAGAAAGAGGGAAACGATGCAAAGGGGAGGTGTGACCAGAGCAGGCAGGGAGAGGTGCTCCTCCCGTGGTTCTTTCCCTTTCCTCCCTCAGCCCTGCACTGCTGTTCCCAGCCCTCTGCTGGAATTCTCTCTGCTGGACCCAGGGCTGTTCCCAGCCCACCCCGAGCATGTCTGGAGTCCCCTGAGCTCTTCTTTGCCACTTCCTGCCCATCCCTGCTGAGCAGGGCACACCTGGGATGGTGATTTCCCAGCTCTTGTCTCCTCACACCTTCTATTTTTTTTCATTTATTTCTTCATTTATTTATTTTTAATTATTTTTGTGTGTGTGTGTGTCTATCTCCACCTTTTTTATTTCGTTTTTGGTCTGTGTCCCACCCATGGACAAACTGCAGGCATCCCTCACCCACGTAAGTGCTCTCTGCATTTCTTTCACTCTCTCTYGGTGTTTTTAGAGCGTTCCTCTAACACCCAGCACTTCCAGCTTTTAATTTAGTGCCTGTGGAAGCCCTGCTCTCAGGGGCTTTAGGAYTGGAGTGACTGTAGTGTCCATTTCCTAACAACACTGACCCTGGAGTAGCCACTCTGCTCTTTTGTAGAACAGAATTAGGGTGAGCTCTCTGTCTGTGCTCTCCAGCATGCAGTTAAAATATTTAATGTAGTGATTATCTAATAATAATAATAATAATAATAAAAATAATAATGATTAGCTTGTTGACTCAGAGTGGAGTAGTGGAAGGCTTCGGATTTATGAATCCGTTAAAAATTGTTCCATTTTAATGACACTGAGATCATTCAGGGAAATCAATTCAGCTAAATTGCAGATCTGGTTTGGACCAGAGCCAACCAAAATTTTGAGTATCTCCACAATTTTGAAAGCACAAAATTGAAGGAAAAGAATTCCGATTTTTATTCCTCTTCTCACTACTGATTTTTCCCACTGGACAGTCTTCCAAGCACTTGTGTAGATTGTGTGATTAAACAAACAAACCTCATACTAAATCTCAAAAAAATGGCATGTTCCCCACTTCCCCATGCAAAATGAGTCAGGAGTGTGATGGATTGGTGTAATTGTGAGTGAAACACTGAGATGGCTCCATAGCTTTGTGCCTTTCCAGTCAAAACTGATCAATGGAGCTAAAAAMCCCTCTTTATCCCAGTGAGCATTATTCCATTTATCAATGCATCCCTGTGGGGAGCTGCTGGTATTCCCAAGATGACAAGGACAAGCTGGAGGAAGCTGCTGTCACATCCTTGGAGATTCCTGAAGTGAAAAATGGGAGAGGATTTAAAAAAAAAACCTTTTTATTCTGAACCCAAATTTTGAATTGCACTTGTGCCGTTTGTCCTTAAACACTGCAGGGAACAAGAGCTTGGATTTGGTGGAGCAGAGTCACAAGCAGGAAGAATTTTTATCCCCTCAAGTGTGATGTGAAGGTCACTGAGATGCTTCAGGAACTTCACAGCTCGGATTAACCAAAGCCACTTGTTTTCCTTGCCCTGTTATTTAAAGTTTCTCTCTGAATGTAAAACCTGACACAGTTTTYAATGCCTGCTGGGATAAGTCTGAAGTCATTTTCATTTATTTAATTTCCCTCAGTAAGAAAAAGGAAGTTTGTGTCTATCTTAGAGGGCCTCTCCATGAGGTAATTAGTGATAATTATGGATTATAGAGGCACAGATGAGAATTCTGGAGGTTGGCAGAGTGTCTGACTTGACCTGGGTTTGTATTTTCATTTTTTAACCATTTGCTGCTTCTCTTCATTTCCTTTTCCTTACAAATCTGAAGCCAAACAAAGGCCTGGGGGAGCAGGGGTGGGAACCCAAAATGTTCCACCCTGAGCATGTGTGTGAGGCTGCTCCCAAAATCCCTTCATGTACAAACCCCCAGGCCAGCAAACCAACACCAAAATCCCCCCTCACATCCCAAATCCCCTCATTCCCTGCCTTGGGGCTGCATTTTGCAGAATCCCCTCCCTCTGCTCACCTGGTTTCTCTCTCTCCAGCCAGTGCTGCTGTCCCCACGGCAGGTGTAGCAGACAGTGAGTATGGCAGGAGGCTCTGTGTGCTCTGCATGATCTCCTCACCGAGTGCGGTGCATTCCTAACACCCCTGGATCCTTCCCTACTTCCCTGGAGGGGTTTTCCCCTCCCAAATCTCTGTCCCTGGAGCTGCTGTGCAGCTTCCCAACATCAGATTTACCCTCCTCAAGTCCCTGCCTGATGGAGGCACAGCATCCACCAGAATCCTTCTGCTTTCAGAGTTTTGTGGGGACTAACAGAGAGACCCCTCCCAGTCCTGTCCCTCCTCCAGCTTCTTCCCAGGACTTTTGGAAGCAAAGCCATTCCTTGTCCTTTGTCCCTGAAGTCCTGGTGTCCGTGCTGGCACACTCTGTGCTCTGGGCACTGCAGGCTTCTCTCCAAACTCATTTMTTTCCCGAGGTGTTCACGTTTTTCGGCTCCTCAGCCCTGTTTTCCTCCTCTCTCCGTGCTCCTGGGTGCGGTGCAGGGAGGTGGGAACGAGCAGCGGCTCGGTTCTCCTCAGGAATTGCCTCCCAAATACCCCGTTAATGGGCAGGACGAGGCAAAACCGGGGATTTGGAGCTGCAGAGCTGTGCGGGATGCAGAAAGCCTCGGGGCAGGCTGCTCTCCCTGTGCCCCGGGGCTGCCATCACCTCTGTCCCTGCGGGCAGAGCTGGCAGCAGCAGCAGGGCAGCGCTCCCGTGGGTGACACACAGGGCTGGCTGTCACCTCCCTGCTCTCCTCGCTGCTCTGTGTCCCTGCTGTCACCCCGGCGTGCCTCTCTCACCCTGCCCATCCTTTGTTTCCATAGCAATCCCTCCTCCCGCTGCCTCCCGGAGCCCCGCGGCGCCGGGTGAGTACCGGCAGCGCTGCCGCTGCTCGGGGGAGCCGCTGGAGCCCCGGGGCCGGCAGTGCCCGGGCTCTGCGGCCCTGCCTGGGGACAGCACTTGGCTGTGTGAGCACGTCCAGGTCCCTGCATGCCGCTGCTCTTCCCCCCTTCCCCTCCTTCCGCCGAGCACGGGCTGGAAAACGGGAGTGAAAGGTGTAGGGAAAGCACAGAGAGGGAGAGAAAAGAGGAGTAACCCCCCCGAAAGGAGGGGTTTTGTCGTTTTGCGTTCCCCATTTCAGTGTTAAAGCTGCCTTTGCAAAAGGCAGAATCATTTTAAATGGATTTAAATGGATTMAATCATTTTCTTGCCTCCCTGCCTTGCTCTGTTTGCTTTGAATAYAGGGAGATGCAGCTGCTGTTAAAATTAGGGGTATTGGGTGCTGGAAGAAGATGCAAATGAGGAGGTAGAATATCCTGCAGGAGAGATCCCAGGGCCCTGCATGCCTTAAAAGAGAAAGAAAACCTCATATGTAGGATGGGAGCTGGATTCAGACTCCTTGGTTGGTCGGGTGATCCAGGGAGAAGAAGAGATCTGGATTTACCTGTGCATGTGTGTGATTTGAATAACTAATGACCCCTGCAAATGCTCTCCTTGTGATTTGCAGYAATGARAAGTGTGTTTGTGGGAGTGTGAGGKAACAGGGATTTACCTGAGCTGGGTTAGGAATGGTTTTCTGGATGGAAAACACCAAAAGCACGGAGTGTGGGATGGTCTGGGGGTTGGGGTGGAGGGAGAGGAGAGGCTAGTGAAATGAATTTGTAATTAATTGTGATGAATGTATTTATGACTGGCATGTTTCATGGTCTGACACGTGGCTTTAATGTCCTGTGCCTGCCAATGGCCACAAGCAGCGAGTTCCCTGTGCAGGAATTTTTATTTCCAAAGTTCCAAACCCCAGTCCCTGATAAATTCAGGTGCTGAGGAGACCTTTCCATTCCCATCAGCCTTGGAGGATGGGCTGGAGGGGAAAGGGCAGGGTGTGCTAATCATCCTTTATTCCTCAGCAGGCAGAGACTCCCTCCTGGCTGTTCCTGCGGGGGCTGCAGAGAGCTTCCCTCGGAGGGAAAACACYGGGGTCATGTTTTACAGAACAGCTTGTCCTTACAAACAAATCTGTCTTTACCCAGAAAAGATCCTGCGAGTTAATTAACGATAAACATTTCCCCCAGCTTTGTTGGCGTGGGGGCTGTGTGTGGAGGAGGGTGAAGGTTTCCCTTCCCACCTGCACTGGAGGTCAGGCTGTGATTTGTGTGTGCACTCCAYGGATGCAAACAGTGCCCACATTGGTGTGCTGGGCTGTGCTGCAGCCTGGGAAAATGAGAAATGCAGCAGCACAGAAAGGCCAGGGGGGCAGGTGCTGCTCTGGCTCTGCATCCTTTAATGCCTGCTGCTGCTGGGGAGGGATCTGTGCTCTCCCCTGGCCTCASCCCGGGCCCTCAGGGCATGGAACCAGCAGCAATCAGGGAATGAGAGCTGCTCTGTGCGCCCAAAGCAGGGATGGAAACCCCTGGGGCTGCAGGGTTCTCCTCCCTGCCTCACTGGGGTTTGGGCTCSGTGCCATCAGTGGGAGGTGTCTGGAGCGTGGAGGAGGTTCAGGAATGTCTCTCCTTGCATTTCGCCCTCTGAGGTAGCTCCAGGAGATGGTTCTGTGCCAGTTCTGACGTTTTTCTTGCAGCTCTCTCCACTCTGGGACCTGTTTTTGCCTTGCAGTGGTTGAGCTCACTTGAAAAAGGGGATTTTTTTTTCAGGTTGGACTGGGCTTGGAGCAGCCTGGTCCCGTGTGCCCCTGCCTAGGACTGGATCACCTTAACAGTTCCTTCCAAGCCAAACCATTTGATTCTCTTTATGCTGCTGACTCTGCCCTTGATCTTCACCTGAAGCTCCTCTCATGAGGACAGGCAGCCTCTCATCCTGGTTTGAGATCTCAGGTTATCCTGAGCTTGCTGCASTTTGGGAGATGTTTCTTCCTGACCAGAAGACACGGGTTTTCCTTCCAGGCAGTCTCACAGGAGCTCCCTCCTTCCCAGTGCCCGGAGTTCTGTGTTCAAAGAGAATGGATGGAGAGCTTGGTTGCAACAAATGCATTTTACATTTGGTGCCGTCAGTTTTTCCCCCCTGGTAATGGTCTGTCCTCAGTCTTGTCAGAGACGAGCACCCAAAAGATGAAGGGTTTAATTCTCTCTACATCAAATTAACAGGGAGCTACCAGAGCACCGTGGAGTGCCTCATTAGCATGAGACAGAGGCACGGGGTGAGAAACGCGAGTCACAGAGTGATTCGGGATGGGAATTCGGGCTCTGCTCCGGGCTGGCAGCTGCTTTTTCCTCACTCCCCGCCACTGTCCCTGCACTCCTCCATCTCTCCCAGCAGCTGCTGCCCTCCCTGCTGGTGATGGATGCCCTGTGCTGGCTGGCAGAGCCCCCCAGCACCCCCAACCCCTCGGTGTCACTGCGGGCAGCTCCCWCCGACCCCACTGAGCCACAGCTCCTGCAGGGAAAACCCCTGGCAAGGCTCCCCTCAGCAGGCTTTTCTCTTTTGCAGCTGTTGGAGGTGTTCAGGAGCACGTTGGTGCTGCAGAGGGAGCTCACACCAGTGCGGGGTGCCGAGGTTTGCCCCCATTTTGGGCTGTTTTGACCCTTTCTCCTCCCTTTTTGCAATAACAAGGTTCCCTTTTTCCTCCCAGCGGTTCTGTGGATTCCTGCAGCACTCCTGGCACACACCACGGTGGTTTTTGTCCCTTTTGTTCTCTGTATGACTAAGCAATGACGCAGCTGTGCCTAACACAAGGCCATAACTCAGTGCTTGCTGTGATTTAATATTCTTATTTTCCAGGCGGTTTTGCTGTCCCCACCCCCAGTGTTTCTGACAGATGCTGGCTAATTTAATTTTGCTCCTATTTTTTATTTACTCTGTAATTCTGTTGTTGATTTTTTTTCCCTTGCCCATTGTTTACATCAGTTTTTTAATTTTTTTGTATTTTCCATGTGACCTCCTCCACTTTCCTTTCAACCAAACTCATGTGCGTGCGTATCATGTGAATTTGTCATGTGGCTTGCATGGTGCTGCTGATGTCGTCCTCGCTGGTGAACAGAAGGTAAAACACTTTGTTCTGATTGGTTGCCTAGATTTTTGGGGTGAGGATTCCCCTCTGGGATCTTCAAATTCCAAAAAAAAAACCAAAAAAAACCAAAAAAAATCCTTTCCCACCGAGCCTTTTTGGAGGAGTTGCTCGTCTCTGTCTCCATGGGAAGAACTCGACTTCAGTCCTCTGCTGGAAAAAACTTGGAGGGAAAACAGGAGAAAAAAAAAGGCAAAACAAAACAAAATCACCTGGCTCAGTCATTTGCTTCTTCATCCTCAGAGTCCAGCAGGGAACTGTCCTGGGAAGGTGCTAAAAACCCTCTGGGCTGGACACCAAAGGCCAAAATGCTTTTGGCTCTCAGGGTACCAACCACAGACTGGAATTTGATGGGAAATTCTTGGATTCTTGGAGCATCCCCTCTCTCCTGTTGCTTTAGCAGCATTTTGACCCTGTAAAATACACATTTATTTAGAGAKCTGTGCACACATGCACACTGTACATGATTAGCAGCATTCCAAAATAATCCTGAATCCTCTGAAATCTGATGATTTGGAGTGTGTCAGAGTTTGATTTAAGAAATTATTTTCTTTTTATTGTGAGTAAAACTGAAGCATAGCTGGAATGAGAGCTGTGTTATGAAATACTCTATAAAGTGCTGTTATAAAATCCTGTCTCTCTATAAATCTGTGCATATAAATCCCGTGAAGCAGCACACACAGAGTTCGTGGTGGGGGCCAGACCTCACCCAGTTCCCATCAGATGCTGCCCTTCTCCTGCCAGAGCCCCTCACTCCTCCCATGAGGGTCCCTGCGAGCCTGGCAAGGCTGGACCTGAGCTCAGCTCACAGGAGCTGCTGATCCCCAGCACACCAAGAAGCAAATGATTGAGCCTGGCACTTGCTGGGGGTGGAATCAGAACAATTCCTGCAGGGCTTTTTACAGCTTCACCCTGTGCACAGTGTCACTGGGGGGAGGGAGGGAAACTCCTGCTGTTCTGCTGCCCCAGCCACAGGAGGAGTTGTGAGGGCCAGGGAGGAACTGGCTTTTTACAGTCCAGGAGTTCTGCAGTCACCTTTTTGTCTGGGCCCAGCCCCAGGAAAGGATTCAGGCTGGGCTTTGCCAGGAAAACAGAACTAACACCAGTAACCTTCCCACATGAGTTGCATGCACAGAAGARCCCTGTCCCTGGTCTCTGCCCTTCCTGCTGGAGTTCCAGGAGGATGGGAGGCGTGGCTGTGTCGTTTCTGCACCTTCTGGTTTTGTTCCTTCCTCTGCTGCTGCTGTTTGCTGCCCTGTGTGCCCCCCACCCCAGCCTGCTCCCTCTGTGCTCCTGCCCCTCGTGGAGCCTCTCCCTGCTGTCTGCTCCCTGTCCTGTTCGTGTGGTGCTCCAAGATGGCACAGATCAGCCCTTCCCTCACTCCCCTGCTGCAGAATTTCCCAGTTCTGCCCTCTGAGGATGCAGGATTTAAGCTCAGTTTGAAGTGCTGGTGTTTCATTTTCTCTTTTTTCCCCACCTCAAGTTGCACCCACTCCTGGTGCTTGTGGTAACACAATGAAAACGAGAATTCTGAAATCCAGCACACCAGTGGTAGGAAAGGGAAGCCCTGAATAGAAATCTGCAGCAGCAGAGGATGGGAGTGCTGCTGGCTTAGCAGGGAGTGGGTGAGAAGTCAGTTGGAAATGTGATGGCTTAGAGCAGTGCCCTCAGCTCCCCTGCCACCAGCAGCCTGGGGAAGCCATGCAGGCTYTGGGAGCCTGGAGAAAARTCCTGATTGCCTTGCTCAGACTCAKCCTGGCTTCATTTGGAGCCCGGGGCAGGGGTGGCTGAGCCCCCCTGGCACTGCAGGGCTGGGCTGTGTTCCCTTTCCTCCTTTGCTGGGTGTCCTGGGGGGAAGTTTGAGCCTGGCTCAGCCTCAGTCCCTCAGCATCACCCCTGGGAGCACAAGTCCTGCATGCCTCCTGCACAGAGAGGGTTTTAATCAGAGATTTGATGATTAAACAGAGGCTCTGTGGAGCTGCTGGCTCTCCCCCAGCCCAGCAGCAGCAGCGTGTGGGCTCCTGGGAGGATTCCCCTGTGTGCAGGGCTGGGACAGGCTCAGAGGAGGCTGGGACAGGCTGATGTGTGCCCTGTGTGAGCAGAGCTGCATGCAGCACCCCTGCTGCTGCTGTGCAGYCCCCATGCATGCCTGAGCATGAGCCCCTGCTCTGAACTGCTGACCACCTTCTCTCTCCAGCTACTCACATCTTCACTCACCATAGGGTTGCTGATTCTGCTGGACTAAACTCTTCCCACTAAACTTCTTCCTCCTCTGTTTGACACACTAACCCAGTTTTCATTTTACAGCCCTGTGTCTGGATTGCATCCACCTGCTTGAGAGAAACGRAATAAATCCGTGTTTCTGGAGAGAAAGCTGTGCTTTAGCAGGGCTTGCACTGCTCCACCTGTTGGTTTTCAGCACTTGGGAGTGTTCTTTGCTTTGAAGGGAAATGTTTCTCAAAGCAGARATGAATTAAAACYRTGGGGGGAGGAAGGAGTGAATSAGGAGCTAGAAATTAGATAATTCARAGTGAAGAAAAGGAGGAAAAGTTTCAGCAGAGCAGGTAATTAATCATGGGAATGGCTGTGTGTAAAGTGCAGCAGCATCTCTGACATTTAAAATCAAGAATAAGCATCTTTTCAAAGGATGTTCCTGTTGGTCTTGGTGCTCAATCACTGGGAAAAAAAYTGCAGCCCGTGTCAGATGAAAGGTCAGAGTGTGTGAGTGCAGAGCTCCCTCAGCACTTGCAGATCCCTGCACTCACTGCTGATTATCTCTGAGGCTGGGGCAGGGGGGAAGGGCCAAGGAGAGGCTGCCCTTGTCCTGCCCCTGTGCAGGAACTGAGCCCCTGGGAGCTGCCCTGGGGCACAGGGGACACAGCCAGGCTTTTCCTCCTGCCTCCTGGGARTTCTTGGTGCCCAGCCAGGACAGTTATTGCAGAATGAGTCCTGCCAAAAGCAGGGACTGGGTGGTGGTGGTTGTCTTTTGGGATAGAGGAAAAAAATACCATTGCTTGTTGAACTGATGTGTTCAATATGAGGGTGAAGTTCTGTTCATTTGTGCCTTAAACCACACTTGTGTCACCTTTTCATGTTCAGTGCACACTGAGAGAGCTGTCCCAGGGTGGAATCCACATCTGGAACGTCCAGGGGGTGTGGGAGCCTTGCAGGRGGGATAAAGGCAGAGGAAAGGGCTTGGGAAGGTAAAACATAAGCTGGAAAAAAGGAGTGTTGCCTCTTTACATCCATCAGAGGGGTTGCTGTGGTGTCAAACACAAATGTGTGTCCCACACTCCTGGATTCCCTTCTTGGAAYACTGCAACAAAATGGAATTCACCTGAAATCCCACTTCCAGCCCGGGTCTTGCAGTTTTCCCGTTGGTATTTCACCAAAAATATTGTGCTCATATCCCTTTGAAAGGGAGGAGGGAGGGGAAAAGGCTTCAGATTCCTTCTGAAGGTGAACTTTGGAAGGATGTTGGAAGGTGAACCTTCCTCTGGCCACTCAGAAACGCCTGTGCTGTCCATGGACACAAGGCAGGGGTGTGGATCTGGAATCAGACCTGCTGTGTTTGTTTTTTTTTAGCAGAGGTGCAGGGTGGGATTGGGATCCCGTGGTGGGATTGGGATCCCATGGAGAGAGTGAGGAGCTGGGTAGGAAAAGCAGTCAGGGAGCTGTGGAATGGGGTTTAAATCAGTGTGCCCTGCAGGAGGAAGGGACATTTCCATTTCCTGCAGTYTGGGAAATGATTGCCTTTTTCTCCTAACAATGGGTATTGCAGAAGAGTGGAATTTCTCTGCAGCATCCCCTGGAGTTCCAGCAGTGCAGGCTGAGGGAGGGGSTGTGCTCTGGGGTTCTCTCCTGGTGTTTGCACTTTCATTTAAGTGGTCCAGCAGCTCTGCAGCCCCTGAACAGGTCCAAAGTGCAGAGCTGGGTCTGTCTGAGAGGCACAGGGTCCTTTGCAGTGGGGCTGTTCCCCTCCCATCCCACGGGAGCAGCCCCAGAGCCCCTCCCGATGTTCGCCAGGTCTCACAGCAGTTCCTACAACAAAAGCAGCCAGGAGCTGCTCCTTGCTCTGGGATTTTCTTGGGGAGAGGGGATCGTTTTCACTCTGCCTCCGTTCCAGCACAGGCAGAAATGGAAATGTGCTGTTTGAAATGCCAGAAATCCCGGGGTGTGGTGGATATTTCCCTCAGACACACGGCATCCTGTGTCTGGGGCAGCTCACACCCCGAGCTGAGGATAACCAAGTGTTCTGAGCACTTTTTTCCTTGATAACGCCTTTTTTTTTTCCCCCACGAATAACCCTGAGTGCCCCGTTGTTGCAGGGGAACCCAGTGCCCCCAAGCTGGAAGGTCACATAGGAGARGATGGCAACTCCATCAAAGTGAACGTCATCAAGCAGGACGATGGTGGCTCTCCCATCAGGCACTACCTGATCAAGTACAAAGCTGTGAGTGCGGGCTCTGGGAGGGGCTGGGTTCAGCACACACCTCTCTGTCACTCTGTGGTTTGAATTTGGGGTGCTGAGATGTGAAGGAGCACCTTGGCAGGACAGAGAGGTGCAGAGCTGGCAGCTTCTGCCCTCTGGAGATGGTTTGGTGGTGGGGCAGAATGAGAGGAGGAGGTGAGGGGATTTCTYCTCAGGATTCTGAGCAGGGGAGAGGCTGCTCTGGCTTCTCACCCTCCCAGCTTCCTCAATTCCTTGTTGTTAGCACTTTTGTGCCTGAAGCTGCAGCAGTGTCCTTGGTTCTGGGGCTGGGAAAGGATTGTTCTGTCTGAGCTGTGAGGAGAACTGGCTCACACTTTGTAGCAGAGTAAAGCCTTTACCCAGCCCCAGCAGCCTCTCCAGTGGCAAGGAGAAATCGGGCAGGGCAATCAAACTCACCCATGCACACAGCCACTCTCCTAGCAAGGAGAGGCAGAGGCTGGATGAATTCCAGCAAGGTTTATTCCAAGGTGCTGAAGGGAGTCCAGGTCCAAAAAGGGCTGACATGTGCTTGGCTCTGCCTTAAGTGTGGTTTTGGGCACCCAGTGACCCTGAGGCACAGGGGGACAAAGGGCAGGTGAGGTCAGTGACAGATCAGTGACCTGTGGGGAGGGCAGGGCTGGTTATTGTACCACAACCCATGGGTTCACAGGGAAAGAAGAAACCAGGGGGATTTGGGCATCAGAGAGGAGGGGAGGGTTACAGAGAGTCCAGAGTGTCCGATTCTTTCATAGCCAGGCTTTGGGTGTGATTGTGAGTGGTCCCAGGGACTCCACAACACTTCCCATGCAGCTCAGAGTTACAAATAACGCAGAGCAGATCCTGGAAGGGATGAAAACGAACACTGGAGGGTTTAAAAGGGAATGCTGTGAAGCTGAAGGTCCGCCCTGTGCCTCCCTGCAGAAGCACTCGTCGGAGTGGAAGCCCGAGATCCGGCTGCCGTCGGGCAGCGACCACGTCATGCTGAAATCGCTGGACTGGAACGCCGACTACGAGGTGTACGTGGTGGCTGAGAACCAGCAGGGCAAGTCCAAGCCTGCCCACTACGCCTTCAGGACCTCTGCCCAGCCCACCCTCATCCCAGGTACCGCTGCCCTGCCTTGCCCCCGGATCCTGCTGCCCATTAATGCCACGGAGCTGCCCCTAACGTGCCGCGGTCGGCTCGCTTGCTTCCAGCCCCATCCTCTCTCTCTTCGTGGTTGGTTCCCCCCATGTGAGAGCTGAGGGGCTGTTGGTGGTGGCTGTGTGCATACCTGTGCCAGGTATGTGGCAGTGCTCCCCTGGCAAATCSCTGCCTGGCTGTTTCCCAGGGAATGCTGGCTCCTGGTGTGGGGTGGGAAARGCTTCCTGAGAGCAGGAGGTGGAATTTCCCTTCTGAGCTCCAGCAGGCCCTTCAGATCTGCAGCTTGTCACAAGGCAGATGGCCCAAATCTCCCCTCCTGCCTGCTGGTCCATCTTTGGAGGAGTAAAGGCATCAGGTGTTGGCTGGCAGTTGGATGGGAAAGCAGTGAAAATCCCTCTCTCTGAGCATTTCTCCCTTCAAATTACCAAATGGCAGCAATTTTCAAACAGCARCGATTCAATGTTGAGGGAGGGCATCAGGAAAAAATAACTCAAAAGCTTTAGGATGCTGCTGGAAGCTCTTAAGACAGASTAGTGTGCTCATAAAGTGAGGGATAAGGACAATTACTGCAAAAACCAAGCAGAACTCGCAGGGGGGAAACTGGAATTGAGCAGTTTGTGGCAATCTGTTGAAAGGACAGGGAGGATTTATTTTCTACAYGTGGACATTTAAAAAAAGGAGAGACAAAACCCACACAAAAGCAGCCAAAACCTGAGGATGGGGTTGCTGGAGTGGCTGTAAATTGAAGTTCAGGACAGAGATGCTGTCCAGGGTTGGTGCTGCCAGCCCATCCTGCAGGGATTGAATTGATTTCACTCTGTCTCATGTTTCCTCTTGAAACCAGAGAGTTTCCTTCAGTCTCCCTGAGAATTCAGTCCCTGCCCTGCTGCCCATTCCCTGGTGAAGGGAACAGCTCAGACCTTGTGGCAATGCTGCAGTCCCCCTTGGCAGGTCCCAGAGCACAGCAGTGCTGACTTTGGGCTGGAAAATGGGACTGGCAGTGAGGAACAGGGAGATGGGGCAAGGGAGAGACTGGGGGTGCTTGGTTCTGGGTGGGAGGASCCTCAGTAACTCATTAAACAACTCACTCTGATTCTCACTGTCAGCAGCTCTAACCCTTGCTCCCCCTCTGAGCCCTTGAATTCCATGTAACACGTGTAGGAACTCTGGGAAAAGCAGGGAAAACCCAGTTTGTGCCCAGAGCTGGAACTGCTCTGGCCTCTCTGAAGTTACTCCTTGGTGTGAAGCCCAGGAGGAGCTGGGGGCTGAGGCTGCCACTGCAGTGTGGCACTTGGGAAAGCAAAGCAGTTTTTGGGTGTGCAGGGCTGCCCCAGGAGCTGGAATTGAGCTGGTGCTCAGGAAGGGCTGTGTCCTTGTGCAGTGACGTGGTTATTGCTGGGTGTGGGGCTCTTTACTCCTGGGTTTTTTGTCATTTTGGCCTCCCGTGGTGTTCCCTGGTGAAAACACTGAGGGAAACATTCCCAGGGCCAGGTTGGATTTTCCTGTGCCTGCAGCCCCGCAGGTTTCATTGCCAGCCTGCAGCAGGGAGAGGCTCTGTGTGTTCCTTCCCTTCCCTCGTTGTTCCCGTGGCGTTTCTGTGTTTTTATCTCAGGATGAGCTGGGCAGGAGGCAGAGCCAGAGCTGGAACAGGCATTGCTGTGCCTGACACCAACAACCAGGGATTCCCTGCAGGAAAATGGGCCTTCATTGTGTGCAGTGCTTTGTTCCCCTCACCTGTGCACAGGCCTGAGTGCCTGCAAGGATTTAGGGTGTTATTTCCAGTATTAGTAATAATTATTATTGTTACAGTGCAGGTTCTTTTCTCTTGTGCTTGCCCAGGTTAGGAGGAATGGAGGTGAATAGAATTATCAGCTTCTAGGAGTAATAATGATAATAATGATAATAGTAATAATGATAACAGTAAAATAATAATAATAATAATAATAATAATAATAATAATAATAATAATAATAATAATAATAATAATAATAATAATAATAATAATATCATCACACTGGCATTGGAGTGGTTCCCAAGCAGCTGGGAGGCTGAATGGCAAAGTCAGAGGATTCCTGAGACCTTGGTGCTCCTGCAGGATCATGTGGAATTGTTGGCTTTGGGGAAGGGTTTGGACAGGCAGGTGGATTCTCTGCTGCACCAAAGCTTGTTCTTGTTTTCCTTTTTTCCCTGTGGAAGGCAGCGTTGTGCTCTCAAACTCCAGACACCATTTCCCTGTCTCTTGCTTCTGTGCCATCATTTTTTAATCTCATCTGCTTGCAAACCCCTCCCTCCCTGCCTCGGCCCCTGCTCTGCAGCTTTGGGCTTTGCTGAGCTTCTGCCCCTTTTGTGCTGAACGTGCTGCTCCTTGGACCCTGAGCCATTTTAATTTACGAGATTAAATAAACCTTTGATTCTTATGTTTTCTGTATTTATGACCTAATTTTTTTTATCTATTTTTCTCTCTCTCTTTCTCTCTCTCTCTCTCTCTCTTTTTTTTTCTTTCTTTTATTCTTCCTCTCCTCCTTTCCTGCCCTCTCCCCTTTTTCCCCCCACTCCTCTCCTGTGTCTGTCATCCATGGTCACCTTGGATCTCACGGGGAACATCCACGCTTGCCACATGCACCAAATTTGTTTTTCAAACAACCACATTCCCCCCTCCTGGGAACCATTGTCTGGCACCTGCAGCGACCTTGGGAAGTCCATCAACGTCGTCCTCCTTTGTCTCATTGCTTCTCTCTGCAGTGACTCTGCTTTTGCTCTGTTAGAAACTTAAAAAACAAAAAAAAAAATATTTGCTTGGGAAGGTCCCACCAAGGTGTGAAAGGAGATAACTTTGCTTCAGAGGATCCTGTCAGTTCAGAGAGAAAACAAAACAAAACAAAAAAAAAGCAAGAAACAAACACAGAACACTTAAAAAAATGTTTAATTTGGAAGAGTCAGTATTTTGTAACAAGGAAAAAAGGTTTAAGCCAAGTTTTTTTCTCTTTAACATTTTTTTTTCGTTACTTGTAATGAATTTGCCCTTTTAAATGGATGTAAAGAAAGATTTTTTTTGGTGTTGTTTGCTTGCTGTTTTCATCCAAGGAAGGTGCAATGYTGAAAGCCTTTAAGATCCTGCTTTTTACTGATCTCTCTGCACATCTGGTGCTGATCTTGTGCAAAAGGAGAGGCCCCATCCACAGAGCCAAACCCACAGACTGTAAAAAGAAAGAGAAGATTTGTCAGAGACCATCGTGCTGATTGCCCAGATGTCTCTGGGGGCTCTTGCATGTGGATTCAGATGTCTGGAAGGTTTTGCTGCTGTGCTGCCCTGACCACAAACATCTGCTGGGATCCCTCTGGGGCACTGCTGCTTCTCCTGCTCCCTCCCTCGAGTGCAGCTTGCAGAGAGGAGCTGGGCAGGCACAGCCCATGGACACTCCAATTTCCAGWGCTTCTCTAACACCCCTGGATTCCACTGCTGTGCTGTCACTGAGAGATCCCCTTCCCTTGCTGCTCTAACAGAAAATCTTAGCTTGGATCCACTTCCCTGAGCAGCAGAGCTGTGGTGGCTGATGCTCAGTAACATTCCTGCATGTGCCAGGGTTAACCCATGGCCTCAGCTGCTGCAGCACAACCATCTTTGGTGTCAGATCCTGGCAGTTCCCTTGAACAG
>CADDXX010000450.1:346925-373662 GCA_902810485.1 Alauda arvensis
TCTACTTTAGATCTGCAAGCTTGTGCACTGTGGGTGCGTGACTATTTTAGTGTGAACCGTGTTTTTTGTCATAGTATTGAAATAATAAAAGCTTCAACATAGTTTGGATGTGGAAGGTGTAGCGCTAGTTCAGATTTGAGAAACAAAAAAAACAAAAAAAAACATTCAGGAATTAAAATAATTTAAAAAAGAAAGAAAGAAAGAAAGAAAAAGAAAGAGAACAACTCGTACAAAGAGCAGGAGCCTTGCAAAGAGAGGAGCGAGCCGAGCCGGGTGTGGCGTTGCCGGAGGGATGAGCGGGGTGTGGAGGCTGTGTCCGTGTGTCCCTCGGGTCTGTCCCAGTGCCACCGCACCACCTCCAGCCGTGAGAAACAATGCTCTTGTCCTTCGCTGAGTGTGGGGTTCCTCGCGTTTTGTTTTCCCGGCTCCCAGGGCGCAGGGGGAGGAGGGCAGGGGGCTGCGTTTGGGGCAGGACGGGCCCTCGGTGCCCACCCTGGTGTCACAGCCAGCCCTGCAGTGTCCCTGAGCTCTGGGGACATCGGGCTAGTGGTGCCAAGGATTCCTTTCTTTCCTCCCCAAAGAAATGAATCCCTAAAAACGCAGCCGTGGCTGGGCAGTGCCTCCATCCCCGGGGCTGAGCGCAGTTTGTCCCTTTCTGTGCCCGATTCTTGTTTTGTCCCCCGTGTGTGCTGTGACCCCCCGAGCGGAGCAGCTGGCACAAACACAGCACCGTTTCCAAAATCCTGCCCGGGACCCCCAGCAGCACCTGCCCGGGGGGAGCTGGGGGAGCTGCCCCACCCGGAGTGGCGTTGGTGTCCCAAGAGGTGACGGGCTCAGAGGCCAGCCCAGCACCCAGTGACAGTTGGGGGTGGCTCTGGCTGGCCTTTGAGGTCCCTTCTGTCCCAAAGCTGTGGTTTGGGGTGGATGGAGCGAGCGGTGCTCCGAGGGACCCCAGCGACCCCTCCCCACACTGTGCTGGCTTTCCATGCCCGTCAATAACTGCACTTCGCATTTCCAAGTGCCCCTTCCCAGCCAGCTGCAGCCTCGGGGCTGGGATGTGTCCCCTCAGGGGGAGGGGACCGGCCTGGGGTCGGTGGCACTGCCATGACTGCCTCGGGGCTGGTGGCACTGCCTCAGCTGCTCCGTGTGTTTGTCCCTAGAGTTGGTGGCACTACCATGGCTCTGTTTGTCCATCCCCAGGGTTGGTGACACTGCTCTGGCTACCCTGGGGTTGGTGGCACTGCCGTGGCTGTTCCATTTGTCCATTCCTGGGGCTGGTGGCACTGTCCTTCCTGCCCCGGCGATGGTGGCACTGCCATGGCTGTCCCAGAGCTGGTGGCACTGTCCTGGCTGTTCTCTGTGCCCCTCCCCAGGGTCGTAGCACTTTCCTGCCCCACCCGGGGCTGGTGGCACTGTCCTGGCTGTTCCCTGTGTCCATCCCAGGGTCAGTGACACTGTCCTGCCCGCCCCGGAGCTGCTGGCACTGCCGTGCCGCCCCGTGCCCGTCCCCAATGTCCCCAGTGGAGCGCTGCCATCCCGTGCCGCACCGTGCGTCCAGGTGACAATTGTGCGTCCCGCCCGCCGGCTTTTCCRCAGTGGCGTCTTCTCCTCACACTTTTTCTATGGAGCCTTCGAAGCCCGCATCGTTCAGCACCAGGCTGTTTTTGGTAGTTGTTCTCAGCCCCTCCATGGCCATCCTTCCCCAGCATTCCCTACTTTTGGGGGCCTTCTATCTTGTTWAAAAAAGCAAAAAACAAAAAATCTTTTTACCGAGTGAAAAACATCGACGACTCCACCTTTATCCCCATTCTCACTGGTGTAAATACTGATACTAACTGAGGATTTTGACTTTGCATTCTGTCAGAATACTGTGTTCAAATAAAAACTACAAAAAAAAGAAAAAAAAAAAAAAGCTGATGCCTGCAGTCTGCCCTTCTTTAGCTGCTCTGCCTGCTCCTGCTGCCTCGTCCCGACTGAGTGGCGCTAAAAGCACTTTAAACTTGATTTCTATATCCCTCTAGATGTATTTACCTATTTCCAGGAGATGACAAACACTGAAATGCACTTTCACAGCTGCTGTGAAGCTTTTTCCCCCCAAAAAGGCACTTTGGTGGTGCCTGGCTGTGCAAAGTGTGGCTGGAGTGTTGGGTGTAAGAGGTGACCTCTGCCCAGCCTGAACTGAGTGCCTGGACTTAATGAGGTTTGAATGTAATTAATTTATTCAATTAATTCGTTTTAAAGTCTTGATCTTTTTTTCTAAATTCGAGCTAAAAATTGACCAAATGCCCAAGTTTTAATTTTTTTTCCCTCTGGGTATTACAGGGAGGGGAGGGTTGTCTTATCTTCACAAATCCTGCCAAAATRAAGTTGGTTTTCACGTGGAAGTTTCCATTTAGCTGAAAAAGAGCTTTTTAAGTCACTCCCCAACCATTTGATGTAAAAAATACCAACTGCTTCCAAGTGGGGAAGCATCATCTGGCCCCAGTCCCGGGTTGGGGTTAAAGGGGAGGGTTTGGGGTTGTCCTTTCTGGGTTCAGAGACCCCTCAATGCCCCCAGTGCGTGGTGCCAGCTGGATGGGACCCCTGCCCTGCCTGTGCCCCCTTTTATTTAACCTGGAGGAGCTCAGGGCTTCCCCCCAGTTCCCCCAGAGAAGTGCAAAGGGATTTTCCTGCCCCTGCAGCTGGRGCTGTGCTCAGTGGCAAAGCCACTGACATGTCCTTTGTTAGACCTTTATGTTTCTTCAGCCGTTTTCTCAACCCTCAGACCTYTTAATTTCCGTTTAATTTCTATTTTCCCTCTGTTAAGGCCATGGCACCCGACTGGCAGTGTCACCTCGGCTGAGYGTGGCTCCTTTTCCCCCCGGGCTGAGTTTGGGGTAAGTCTGAGCAGGGCTGGGCGGCTGGAGGGAGGTGGAGGGAGAATTTTGTGCTGCCTCTTTCTCTCACCCCTTCTAGAAATCATAATTACCTGGCCTTTTATCAGGTATCAGTATGTGAATACCGTGCATGAGCTTCAGAGCATCATTTYAGGTGCTTTTTGAAGTATTCAGGGWCTAMAGGTGCCTCTCCCCTCTGCACATTTGCTGCCCCGTGTGGCTTTATTCCCCAGGTTTTGTGGGATAACAAATAAACCCCAAATTCCTGAGCATCCCACTGCCCCAGCCATGGCCTGTGGGTGTTTTTAATTGGACACCGGGCTGGGGACAGCTTCATTAGAGGGAAAAAACCCGTTTGGGATGGGGCAGAGCTGATGGGAGGGAAGGGAATTGTTTGGGTTTGGTGCATGAAGAGGGGGGAAAGGGATGTCCTGGCTGTCCCTACAGCCAGAGGAGTGGAAGGGACGCGGGTTCTGGCTGCCTGTGGAGCTCGGCACCTCTCTGGCGCTCAGGATTCCATCCCCCAGTGCCGGGCTGGGCTGTGGCAGCGCAGGACGATGGATGTGGCCGGGCTGTCGGCTCCCACGGAGGTCTCCTTCACCCCAGCAGCCGCAGGGTGACCTGTCCTTGTGCTGCCGGGTTCTCTTTGTGCGGGATCTGCCGTTCCCGGGATGAGGATGTGCCATTCCCGGGTTTTCCCAGGGATGAGGATGTGCCGTTCCCGGGTAAGGATGTGCCGGGAATGGCAATCCCTGGCAGCGCAGCTCCAGAGCGATGCTCTGGCTCCCTGCSGTGGCCGACAGCTTCCATCGCCGCCGCCCAGCAAAGCCACAGCCTTTCAGAGGGATTTTAACAGAAAAATCATCCGAATCTGGCGTAGAAATCACGACAAGCTTCAGGATGGACATGAGCAGGAATTTMTCCRTGGAAAAATTTAAAYAYYGGAAGGGGCTGCCCACCCTGGAAGTGTCCCGGGAAAGCCTGGAGGCTGCAATCAGAGCTCCGGGCAGGTGACAAGGTGGGGATGGCTCACAGGGWGGGCTCGGCGGTGCCGGAGCTCTTTTCCAACCGGGATAATCCCGGGACAATCCCGGGTTCTGTGCGGGGAGCCCACGGGTGGGACCCGCCGCTTTCCCGCCAAATCGCCGCTTCGTTTGCATAGCCCCGCCCCCTCATCAGCATAACCACACCCCTTTCCGCCACTCCCTTCTCATCTGCATAACCCCGCCCTTCTCATCTGCATAACCCCGCCCTCTTCATCCGCCCCGCCCACCCCCGGGCTCCGCCTCAGGCTCGTCCCCCCGGCAACGGCGCCGCGGGTTCGAGTCCGGCCCCGCCGAGTCCCGCTGTCCCTCGGTGTCCCCTCGGTGTCCCCCGCGGTCCTCTCTCTGTCCCCTCTCTGTCCCCTCTCTGTCCCTCAGTGTGTCCCGGCCATGCTGCGCGACGAGGACACCGAGGCGGATTTCCAGCGCTTCCTGCGCCGCCTGGACGATGTCAGTGAGTGCGGCCCGAGGGGCCCCGCGGCCCGGGACAGCGGGGCCGGGAGCGGCCCGGGGAAAGGGAGGGCCGGGGGCGAGGAGAGCGGAAAATCGGTGTGAAAAAGGCAAATCCCCGCCGTGCCCCGCTCCGGTTCGGTTTGTTCGGCGATTCCCCTGTCGGCTGGGCTGGGGGGAGGCTTTAGGGCCTCTCGGTTTTGTCGGGGATGCTCCAGAGCCGCTCAGCACCGCATCCTGTGCATTGCGGTGATGCTGAAGGGAACCGCAGGTGGCTCCTGAAAGTGACGGGAAATCGACCCGGGGAAAGTTTGTGTAAAGAAATCGACCGTGGGAAAGTTTTTATTTAAAGAAATTGACCGTGGGAAAGTTTTTGTTTACTTAAAGAAATCGACCCCGGGAAAGTTTCGGTTTGTTTCAAGTTGCCCAGGCCACGCTGGACTCAGCCAGGAGCATCCTGGTCTCAGACAGGTGTCCCTGCCTTGGGACTGGGTGGGCTTTAGGGTCTTCTCCAGCCCAAACCACCCTGGAATATTGTGATTTTGTGATCAAAGCCATCCTGAGCAGTGATGCCTTCAAAGCAGGGGCCACCTCAACCCCTGGTGCTTCCACCTTTGAAGTCCTGTGTGTGTATGTGTTTTATTTTGGGGTTTTCTGTGTGTTTTCAGCCAATTTGCTGCAAGGCCTGAACTCCCCGGACTCGGCTGTGAGGGAAAAAGCCATTGCTGAGACAGAGAAAAGGCTCCAGGAGCAAGGAGCCAGCAGGGAGGAGGAGGAGGAGGAGGAGAGCAGGACCGTGGTGAACAGAACGCTCATCAACACTTCTGTAAGGGCTCTCCCCTCGGAAATCACAGCTGGGCTCAGCTCAGGGCTCACCTCATTAAAGGCACGAATGGAAACTTCCCAGGAATGCCAGAACTGATCAAACCCTTACCATGCTTTGTTTAAATGTCAGACTGGTGCTCCTCCTGTGTGTCAGTCTGGAGATTTCAGATGCACCCACAGGCATTCCCTGACGTTCCCTGTAGCTTCCCAAGTGTCCCTGATGTTCCCTGTAGCTTCCCAAGTGTCCCTGACGTTCCCTGTAGCTTCCCCAGTGTCCCTGTGCTGCTGTGGCTTTTCCCCAGACGCCTGTGCTGTGTTTGTGTCCTTGCAGGGCCCGGCGGGGGCGCAGGCAGTGGATGCAGGTAGGACAGAGCTCCCCTCGGTCTGTCCCTGCTCTAAACCCRGCTCTAAACTCAYGCAAGACCTGATTCCAGCCCTGCCAAAGTCCAGGCTGGCTTTTTCTGCTGTCTTTAGGCACAGTTCAGTCAGATCTAGGAGCACACTCAAGGTCTGGCCAGCGTGGCTGTGTTTTTCACAGGCAGGAGCTTTGTTCTGTTCTGGCTCCTCACCCAAACCCTTTTTGCTGTGAATTTCAGAGCAGAGCTGTTTGTTTGCCCCTGGAGGGGAGCTGCAGCAAGGCAGGGGTGGCCTCATCCTTGTGACAGCCTGGCAGCCACCTTCCGTTTTAATTGCTGAAACGTCCCCTTAGTGTTTGCTTTTATTAATAAACCACTCAGAAATACCCTAGGAATTTTTTTTTTCTCTATTTTAATAAAGTTTGCTCTTTTTTCCCCCTCTCCTGCAATGCCCCCCTCTCTCCTGGCTGGCAGGTGGCTTCCTGGCAGCTTTGGAGCAGGATGCCAAGGAGCGAGCCCAGCGCAGGAGGAGCAATGAGCAGCTGGCAAACGGTGACAGGGGACAGCAGCCGGGGCTGGTGCCTCCAGGAACGCCCTGCCAGGACCTGGGGGTGACACANCCTGCAATGCCCCCCTCTCTCCTGGCTGGCAGGTGGCTTCCTGGCAGCTTTGGAGCAGGATGCCAAGGAGCGAGCGCAGCGCAGGAGGAGCAATGAGCAGCTGGCAAACGGTGACAGGGGACAGCAGCCGGGGCTGGTGCCTCCACAAACGCCCTGCCAGGACCTGGGGGAGGCACAGCGGTGCCTCTGTGTGTCCCCAGCCCTGGGACAGGGCTCAGAGCTGAGCTCTGGGCTCCACAGAGCTGCTGTGTGCTGGGTTTATCCATCACCTCCCCACGGTTTGGGGTGGAGGGAGGGAGCTGGGGCTGGGCAGGGGGAAACACTCGGAATTCCCCCTAAAGATTGCAGGGAAAGCCTTGGGAATGCTGGGCTGGGATTGTGCTGGCTGCCCCAGCAGGGCTTTGCCTGCCCAGTCCCATCTGGGGGCACTGGAGGGAAATTGCTGTTCTCCCTGCAGCCCTGAAGGAGCGGGGCAATGAAGCCTTCAGGGCAGGRGACTTTGCCCTGGCCATCCAGAGCTACTCGGAGGGGCTGCAGAGGCTGAGGGACAAGCAGGAGCTGTACACGAACAGGGCTCAGGTCAGTGGCAGCCAAGGAGCCACTCCTGGCTGGGTTTTGGTTGCTGTGCCAGGATAAAACCCCACCACAGCCTTCTGTGACACCCTGGGGATGTGCTGAGCCCCTGCTCCTCCAGAGCAACTGGGGGGAAATCACTCCAATTCCCAGTTTTACTTAAATTCTATGATTTTTTTTTTTAATTAATGCTTTTCCAGGAGTCACTTCTGTGACTGTGGAGTGAAATATTTGCTTTGCATTCTCTGTTTGCCTTCTCTGCTCTGTGTGTGTGTGTAGAATTCTATTAAATTGATTCTAAATTAGAAAATTCAGGGGAATTACCCTAAAAATCAATGGCCAGACAAATCAGCAGCCTAATTTTATTCCTTTTTAATTAGCCAGTGTTTGTACAACAGCGAGCAGAAATTGTTTGAARGATTTCTAATTCTAATTCTTCTGCCTGGATTTTTTTTTTTTGGGTTTCTTTCAGGCCTACCTGAAGCTCCATGAGTATGAGAAAGCCATCAGTGACTGTGAGTGGGCATTAAAGGTAATTCCAGAATTGTCAMGTGGAAAAGACCTCTAAAATCAGCATTATTTTTTAAAAATTATTATTAAAATCAGCATTTTTGCCCCAAATGAACAGGAAAATAATCACCTTTAGGAAACCCTGCTTTCCACCCTCACCTCAAGCCTGTGTTTCTTGGGTTCCTGGGGGAAATAATTCAGCATAAAATCTTTAGACACCTCTAATAAATGGTATAAATACCCCAATCTTTGCATTGGGCAGCTCTACTTGTTAATCAGAATGCTGGAAAAAACATTGAAAGGCTGAAATTTTCTGAACACATGACTAATAATGATTTCTTTTTGAACYCAGTGCAATAAAAACTGCCTTAAAGCCTATTTCCTCATGGGGAAAGCTCACCTGGCCCTGCAGCACTTCACTGAGGTGAGGGAATTTTGGGGCTATTTGGGACCATTTTTTATTCTGCTYTTGGTGGGTGGGAGGGAGAAAGTTTCATGCCATGCCTCAGTTTGTGTTTTCTCACTGGAACTCTGATTTTTTTTTGCTCCCTGTGTTTTACTGGAAAATTCCCTTTGAGTTTGCAGCAGCAGGCAGAGGTGGGGACTGAGAATATTTGACTTCTTTGAGAGTTTTGACATTTAGCTCTCCATAAATTTTGCTTTTCACATTTACTGAGGACTGAGGCCCCCAAACCCTTTGGGATCTGGTTGGGATTTCATTGATRCCTCCTGTCTCTGTCTGAAACTGAGAGCTTTTCCTGCTCCCCCCCAAGGCCAGGCAGTGCTATGAGAAGATGCTGCAGATCGATCCCCAAAAGGAAAGCCTGGTCCAAGGTGAGAAATGCACCTTTTAGGGGAAAAGATGCTTTTGTGATGCAAATGGAACAGAAACTCCTCATCCACTCTGGGTTTTCTCATCTCCCAGACTGTGTGAGCGAGGCCAGGCTGGAGGAGAAGAGGCTCAGGGAGGAGGAGAGAGCAGAGAGGGAGGCCCAGGCTGGGAATTCTGCAGCTTCATCCATCCAGGAGCTGCTGCACAGGATCTGCAGCCCTGGCCAGGACATCCTCTACTACACAGGGGGCATCAGGCTCCTGGCACAGCTGGTGAGCAGCTGTGAGTATTTCTGCAAAAGCTGTGAATTTTGGGAGGGGTGAGCCAGGCACAGGAGGCCAAGGCAGCAGATTTTAAAGGACCAGGGTAACTGTGGCTGTGTTCAGGACATAAAACTGGCAGTGTTGGATGTTTCAGCGTGGCCAGCAGGGGTTTGCAGCTTTGTTTAGAGCCAGACTGATGTTGTGGCTGAGCTGCTGAGGGTTCTCAGGGGTTTGGGTCTCATTTGTTTGTAAATATTTGTAATTCCCTGTTAAAGCCCATGGAGTTACAAAGCCAGTKTTGTGTTTCAGCCTTCCCAAACAATCTTTCACTTGAGGCCAACAACACCAGGCATGAATCAGAGCAATTTCCAGCTCCAGAACCACTCCTGCTTCGTTCATTCTTGAATTTTCCCCCGTTGTCAGTGATGTTTTTGCCCAGAGCTGCTGCTGCCGTGACCTTTTCTTTTAGCACCGTGCAGGAAGAGCAGGAGCCTGCCTGGCTGTCACACACCTGAGCTGTCTGTCCCTTCCAGGCACTGAGCAAACGTTCTTCAGGACAAACAATGGCTTCAGTATCCTCAGCAACSAGGCTGTCAGAGGGTGAGAGCTCTGCACAGGGGCTTCCAGCCCGGGGAAATGGCAATATTGTTCTCAGGAAACAGAATCACCTCTTGAAATGCAGCTGGACTGATCAGGGCAGGATGTGGTGCCAGGTTTTGGGTGGCTGAATGGAGGAACTGATCCCTGAGTGTGGCACAGACAGTGCTSCCTTAGATGCAGGGAGGGGAGCTCGCTGATTGTGGCTGATTTTGGGGGCAGTTATCCTATCCCTCGTGGTGAGAGCAGGGCTGCACAAACATTCTGAGCATGAAACAACACCTGAGGGCTCTGGCTGCACCCCCTGGGGCTGTGATCAGGCACCAGTGAGTATTTTGGGTGTGCAGCTCTGTGCTCCATCRCTTTTTAGGGTTCATCCACACTCTGGGTGGTGGCTGCAAACCCCAGAAGGGGTGAGGCACATGCAAATCCTCATTCCCTGCAGATTTCCCCKCTGCTTTGACCCATCCCTTGCTCACCAGGTGACTTCTCTCATTCAGGGCCTTCTGTGCAGAGAGCAGGAGCCCAGCTGAGGAGGAGCTGTGTGTTTCCCTGCTGCTGCTGTGGCAGGCTGTGTGTGCTGGCAATGGTAAAGSCTGGGATCCTCACTCATCCCCTGTTCCTGTGTGCTTAAAGTGGCATTTCTGGGGCTGGCACTGGGGCCACCCCTTTTGGTGTGATTTTAGCCCAAGTTTTGCAGGTCAGAGCAGCTGGTGGATGCAGCCATAATTTCCAGGATGGAATTTCCACTCTGTGAGCATTTCACATCCACCCAAAGGGTTGGGAAGTAAATTCCCTGTGATTTTTGCTGCTCTTAAGATAACACCACTTGCACAATTTCCCCTGCTTTAAGCACTTCCACCTGCAGAAAGCAGAGTTTTATAGAGGAGGAGGCTGAATTATTTGAGAATTAAAACTGGGCAGGTGATTTTTGGGAATGCAATTATAATAAACTGAGGATGCCAGTGATTGCTCTGAGGTTTYCCCCTCCCTCTGCAGAAGAAAACCAGCGTGTGCTGTTGGCCCAGCCCGGTGTGGGGGCCCAGCTGGCAGAGCTGCTGTGCTCTGGCACCCCCAAAATCCAGAGGGAGACCCTGGCACTGGTTTCTCTCTACTCAGAGAGCGAGGTGGGGCGCAGGCTGCTGCTGAGGCAGGACCTGAGCAGGTGAGCAGCACCAGCAGAACCTTCTGGAAGGCTCAGTTCAGTGCCCAGGGGGAGCTGAGGGGACACAGGGACACCGAGGCTCCTGCCCCTTGGGGACAGGCCTGGCCTGGCACAAGGAAAGGTTGGGGGTGTGGGGTAGGAGTGCAGGAAGTTTTGGAACAAATGAGGAGGGGGTTTGTGTCATTTTGAGTGCTCTCCTTTAAAAACCCTGCAGCACTCAGGCAAAACTCACCCTGGTGCTCTGAAATCTCCTGGATTCCAGCTGAAAATTGGGTTTTCTGGGTGTTGGGTGCTCAGTGAGTGGGGAAGGAAGCCCCAGTGCCTGGCCTTTGGCCAATGTCCTGCTGCCTGCCCCCAGAGCTGGGCTGAGAAATGTCCTTTGACAGCTTTGGAGCAAGAACAGATGATCAGGAGAGATTGTTCACTTCTCCTGGGGAGGAGAGGTTCAAGGGATGAGCCACATCTCAGAGGGTGCTTCCACAAGGCTGATTTAACTCTGGCTGGAAATACCAACAGCCTGAGAAAAATAGAATTTTGGTCTTTAATGATTAAACCAAAGCTGACACCAATTTTTGGTTGTTTTTTTGTATTATTTTAACTCCAGATGGCTGCAGATTTTGATGGCATTTATCAAGAGCACTGATGCAAGGGCTGATAGAGCCATGAACATCTTGTCTGACTTAATTGGGGAGAAAAGGTAATTTAAATCCCTCATTCATCTCTCTAAAGTTGTGCTTGGAGTTGTGTGAGCCACGAGAGGCTGTTGGCCAACTTTGCTGTGAGCTGAGGTTTCTATTGCTCATGTCTTGCCTTTAGCTGTGGTTTTTTAGGCTAAAACTTTGGTTTTTTATCCCCCCACAGGTTCCAAACCCAGTGTCAGGCCACGTTTTCCACGGGTGTTTTGCCTTTATTCACCCAGCTGCTGGTAGGAAAGATCTGATTTTGTATTTCCAGTTTATTTTTGTGTAACATGAGTCTGCTCTATGTAAAAAAATGACTTTTGTCAGTACAATGTTCTTTTTCTCCTGTATTTTGTCCTGCACATCTCTGGTTTAATACTCAGTATAAACTCTGGCCTTGGCTGCAGATTCCCACTGATAATTTCACCTTCAGCTTTGAGTTTTGCTCTTCTTGATGTGACTTTAATCCCCTGCCATGTCCCCGTGTGTGTTTACAGGTGTGTGCCAGGCAGGTGAACCCCTCAGCCCTGGCACACACACACACACACACACACACACACACACACACAGGTGTGCAGGTTACTGATGTCCCTGTGTTTACAGGTGTGTTCCAGGCAGGTGAACCCCGCAGCCCTGGCCCGTGGCGTGGCCCTGCTGGGCAGCCTGTGTGCAGATGTGGGGCTGMGGGCACAGCTGGCTCAGAGCAGGGAGTGCTGGCAGGGCTGCCTGCAGCTGCTGGTAAGGGCACCTGGGACATCCCCTGCTCGCTCTCTACTCCCCTCACCTTTCACTCCCTCTGGGGTTTGGTCTCAGAGCTGCCCACCCTCGGTTTGGTGCTTTAAAAGTGGCTSCTCCCAGATGTGCTGTGCTGTGAGCACAGCCCTCAGCAGCTGGAGGGGTGGGAAGGGGTCTCTGGAACATTTCAAACATCCCAGATTTGATGTGGTGCAGCTTTAGGTACCAAATCCATACCAATAACACCAAAGTGTCACAAAGGTGTCCCCAGCCCTGCTGCTCCCAGAGCTTTTCCTGGCCCTGGAGCTGCCCCAGGAGGCTGGGGAAGGGGCTGTGCTGGCCCTGGGCTGACTGTCCTGCCCTGCTGTCACACAGGAGGAGAGCCCTGCTGGCAGCCCTGAGCAGCAGCAGTGTGTGTTTGCAGTGCTGGGGCTGATGATGAACCTGCTGCTSGAATCCAATGGCACCATCCAGGTAGGCAGCACTGGGGGGTTAAAAAGCTTTGTGGTGTTGCAGGTTGTTTTTAAGGGTAGCTGACAATTCAAGTAGGCTGAAAAGTGAAAAAAAATCACAGAATTTTCTCCTCTGCCACCACCTTCAAGGTGTAAACAGCTGTGAAGAAAAAACAGTGTAAAGTGCATGAATTACCTTTCCATAGGGGTAGAAATGTCTTGTTTGGAACTCGAACAGAACTCAGGATTCCATCAGGGAGTTCTTCTCAGTTCCCCCRGGGTGGTGCAGAGGTGGTCACTCACTGGTGTCCCCTGAGCTCCAGGGCATTCCTTTGTCCATGAGCCCATTCCTGCTGCGGCTGGAACTGAGCTTGCCCTGTGCTTTCCCTGAGTTTTCCCTGTTTTTCCTGTGTTTTCCCTGTGTTTTCCCTGACTTTTCCCTGTGTTTTCCAGGACTTGGCTGTGCCCATCAGTGGCAGGTGCCTGGCTCTGCTCAGCCATCAGGACGGAAGGATTGTCACAGTAAGTCACCAACATGAGCTGGGTTTGGCTCTCCTGAGCTCTTCAGAGCAAATTTCTGCCTGGTGCAGGAGGCTCTGAAGCCTAAAACATTCCTCATAGCAATAAAGAAGTAACAGGCCACCTTTATATTAATTTTATATGGTTTGATGCAGGAAGTTTTCATGGTTCCCTTGCAATCTGCTCAACAGCAGCTCTTACAAAGCACTTCAACATGAAACCTTTAAAAATCAGTGCAGAAGCAAAGGAGCAAGAGCCATTTGGGTGTTCAGCAGCTGTTTGTCTTTGCAGTTGTCGTGTGGGAATTCCCTGGGAGTGGGGTGGGAGAGCAGCTCCTCCAGGCAGGGCAGCTGTGGGCTCTGAGCCCTTCCCTGAGCTCTCAGGAGCTGTTCTGAGCTGTCTCACTCTCTCAGAGCCAGCAGGGCTGGGCTGCTCTCTACCAGGAACCTGTATTTTTATTTTTTAATGAAATAAACACCCAGGGAGTTGTGCTGGTCCCAGTTTGGGCTCTCCCCTCCCCGTGCTGAAGCTCTGCTGTGCTGAGTTCCAAGAAACGACAGCAGAGCCACATCCTGGAGATGTTCTTTGTCAGATTCTGTCATTCTGGGATTGTGTTAACTTCCGTGAATTTCTCCTTTTAGTGCTTTAATTACTTCACTCTTACTGTGAAAGAAACAAAGTAATTAAGCTGCCTGGACCAATAAACGTTTGGTTTTGCTTCTCTGTCCCCTCTTTAGAGAGCCACTGGAGTGCTGAGCCGTGTGCTGGCAGCRTCTCCCTCTGCAGTGCAGGCAGTGGTGGAAGGAGGAGTGGTGAAGAAAATGSTCAAATTCTTGAAAGTAAATCCAGCTTTCTTCATTTCTGCCTGCATTGTACCCCCGTGTTTCTCCTGCTTTCCCTGGGGGATGTGTCTGCATCCTTGTTCCGTTGTTACAGCGCTCCATGTTTCATTTTAAGCCTTCTTAACTTTTTTTTGTTCAATTTTTATTTTAATTTTTGCTGTCTGTCTGTGTCCAGCAGGTGTGGATTGTGCAGATTAAGTTAGTCTAAAAAAAAAAAATTCTGTGTCACTGGGCTCTTGTCAAGGGGAGTTGATTGGAAAAGGATTGGGATCCAGGGAGTTCTGTGTGTTCATTACTGGCAGGAATGAACAATTCAATGAGTTTTATGTGATTCTCAGCCTGTGTTCTCATTAAGATAAATGCCCTGTGAAGGTTTTCATTTGGTATTTGAGGAGCACTGCCTGTCCCCGTGGCACCCAGACCATGGGGATGAGCTGTGTTCCCTCTGCTGCCACCCTCCAGGCTGGGGGACACCTCACATCCACCTACGCCATCAAAACCCTTTCCATCTGCACCAAGAGCAGCACGAGGGCTCAGGAGGAGCTGCTCAAGTGGGATAAAAGTAAGTGAAACTCGTCATTTCCAGGGCTTGGGGTTGGTGGTGGTGTCCTGCRCAGGGATCCTGGCCTGGCATTGAAAGCAGCTGGGGCTGGAGGCAGAGCAGAGCTCCCRGAGCAGCCTGAGGGTGTTTCTGAGCTCTGGGCTCTGCTCTGGGCTTGGATTGCCTCAAAACGCAGCCCCAGTCGGTGCTGATGGAAGCACAACACACAGCACCGAGGTTGTATCTGAATGGCTGAATCTGTCAAGGAGCTGTCAGTGCCTGCAGTTCAATCTGCACCCCAGGGAGTTCCTCTCGTCAAGAGCTGGGAGGAGGAGGAAGCTCCAGTGGTTCTGGAATTCCAGACAACTCCGCTGTGAAGGGCATGGATAAAATCCTGGGAGCTCCCCCCACCTTCCCAGCTCYCCYTTCCCACATCTCCTGTCCCTCCTCTGCAGGCACTTTGGGTGGTTTTCTGTAATTGGGTGAAAATGGTCCCCATTGYGGCCCTTTAGTGCTCATCATTGGGTCACAAACATCAATAACAGAGGTGTTATCTCCTTATTGGGTAAAYARTGCTTAAAGACCTTGAGAAAAGTCWGTRGTGGCCATTTCGCCACRTTTTTCTAGCAGCAGTTAGAGCTCAGGGCTGTGAGTSTGTGAATAGTCTGTGAATGGATCAGATGCAATAAATCCCCAAGCACTCGGACTTTAGTTTAGTGAATCACCCATCCTGACTGATGATCCCTGCTGGAACAAGAAGGAGCCTGCTCTGTGACCCGGTCCCTGCAGCCAGCAGGGAGCAGCTGCAGCAGCTGGAGCAGCTGTGCCGTGTCTGACACACACATTCCCCCTCCCGCCAGGGCTCCGGCTGCTGCTGAAGCTGCTGCAGGCGGGGGATGAGCTGCTGGTGGGCAACGCAGCCTTCTGCCTCGGCCAGTGCCTGCTGCTGCCCGGGGCAGCCTCGGCCCTGCTGGGCTCGCCCGTGGTGCCGCTGCTGCTCCGGCAGGCGGGGGGGGATGCCCGGAGAACCTCGGTGCAGCAGAACTCGGCCATTGCCCTGGGCAGGCTCTGCGTGGCTGAGCCAAGGTAGGGCCCCAAAATCTCCTYTTTTATTGCCCTTCTTTGTTATTGGGTGATCATCCCTGAAAATGCTGAGCAGTACTGGTCAAATGTGGAATTGTTGGGTTGGTTTATGTAAATAGTCCGTGGATTCCATTTCCTTCCTCCAAGCAGAATTCCCACCTGTGATCCCATGCCCAAACCCTGCTTTAGGGCTCCTGGGGTCACCTGTGTCTCCTCATCTTCCCTTTGCCTGTGCTGGCAGAGCAGAAGGGATGTCAGAAATCTGGAGATCCCCAATGAGCAGAGAAATTACCAGCCCTGAGATTTATCTAAAACAGCAGAGACAGAAACTCCTYCTTTTCTTACTCTTGTCACTCTGAAATGCCACCTATTTGAATATTATTTATGTGCCTTTCTGAGGGCAACAATAATCTAGAAACTGGATTAAGAGTATCTGTATTAACTCTGTGTTGTTATTATTATCCAAAAACTCCTTTTTTAGAGGAATTTATTGAATATAGCATTGAACACCCCTGAAAGTTTGGGCAGAGCAGTGAAAAGCTTAAAAACCTTTAATTCTGAGTCACGCCCTGTTGTCTCTCCAGGCACATGGATGAGCTGAGGAAGCTCAATGGCTTGGCCATCCTGAACTCCTCCATGAAATACCTGCAGGGCAGCTGAGCTCCTCAGGAACCTCCCACCAGTGCCCTTCATCTCACTGCTCTTGAGTTTTCTTCGCTTTAATAAAATTCGTTCAAAGCACAGCAGCTTCTCAGTGGCTTTTTTGAAGCCAGTGAAACAGGAGGAAGAAGTTGATTTATTGTCTCATCTCCCAGCTGAAACACCACCTTGCATTAGGCTGTCTTGGCTTTAATAATTGACATAAATTTAATAAAGGGCCATAAATACAGCACAGCTTTTTTTTCCTTGGTTTTGAACGCAGGGACCAGAAGAATTTATTACATTTCTGGGAGGAATAAGCACAGGCCACTCCAGCTTGACTTTAAAACTGTCACTTCTGTGGGGAGAATTTGTCCCCTCAGAGCAGGGGCTGACAAATCAGCCAGCAGCTTTTTCCAGAGAGCTTCCCACTGGGGAGGAAGGAGATTTTCCTGCTCTTGGGATGGAAAATGTGCCATGGATCACCTCAGTTTAATGATCATCATTTATTGTTCCACAGCCTCATGCAGGGTGAGAACATCCTCACCACCAGGAGTTTGTGGTCAGTGGTCACAAGGCCCCAGGTTACAAGGGGTTTTACAGGTTAATTAGACAATAATCTACTGCCACACAGATTGTTTTAATTTAATTTAAGGCTAATTAAACTACATCACACCTGCCAACGTGTGGGCATTTTTWATCCAATCATACAGTGGCACACAAATTACTTGCTGCACCTTAAAACTTCTTATTACCTTTATAACTACTTCTAAATCTCAGCTTTCAAACCTTAAAACTTTGTCCTGCCGGCTCAATGTGTTTCTATGCAAGCTCCAAACGTTCTTGCTCGTGGTCTGTAAATGTGGAAGCCTTTCCCGAGGTGGAGCCCTGTGCTCTCTGCTGTGCCTGTGCCTGCATTCAGGAGGTTTTGGGGAATTTTCAGTGCCTTGGTGTCCCACAGCCCACCCTGCTGAGTTCCCTGCTCAGTTCCCTGTCTCAGCCCGGAGGGTTCTTGTTGTTGTTGTTGTTCCCTCCCTGGCTGTCCCTGCTGTTCCCGGCTGTCATCAGCGCCCTTATCTGCCTCTCCTCAGGTGTTCAGTGCCCTCGGCCAGGCAGGGCAGTGTCACCATGTTCCCTGCTGTCCCCTTGGCTCCGTGTGCCTGGCACTGAGAGGCTCCTGCCGGCTCCTGCTCGCTGCCTGCAGGAGAGTATTTACACTTATTTACGGCTTTTCGTGGCTAAAACAAAGGGTGTGGCTGTGAGTGTGCCCAGGAATCCCCCGGGCTCTCCCCGGGCTCTCCCGGGGCTCTCAGGAGGGTTTGGGTTCTGTGCTTGTTTCCCTGTGGGTTCCATCCCTCCCTGGAATTCCATCCCTGGGGATGAATTTATTGGCACAAACTGGCCAAAAAATATGGGAATTATAGAAAAGGGACCCACAGCATCAGCCAGTGCAGCTGCCTGAGCACCCAGGGCTGAGCAGAAACCAAAGTGTGCCCAGGGCATGGCACAAAATCCCCTCTGCAGGGTCTGAGCACCTTCTYGGCTAAAAACTGCCTCCTAACACCCGCTCTGAACCAGCACCTCCCCTTCCACGTCCTCCTGGGGCAGCTGCAGAGAGCCAGGAGGCCTCCCCAGAGCCTCCTTTTCTCCAGGATGGACAATCCCAGAGCCCTGAGCCTCGCAGGAGGCACTCCCAGCTCCGTTCCCCTCCTCTGGGTGCACCCGGGCCCCTCCACATCCTCCCCCAGCCCTGCTGGAGGGTTTGACCCCTTCCCCCAGGGCTGCACAAGCCTCTCCTGTYCACAGCCACCTTTTCCACCTTTTGGACCACAACCCACCTGACCAGGCTCTGTTTTTTGTTCCAAACCCATCGATTCCAATTGGTGCAGGGTTTGGTTTTTTTTTTTTCCTGGATCAGGTTATTGGTTGGTGTCTGGCCTAAGCTCTTATAAAGTAACCCAACCCTGTGCCCTTCAGAGCAAGCAGCAAATGCTGGGAGGCAGCAGGGGCTCCTCAGGGAGCTGCTTCCAGGTGGGATCTCCTTCCCTGGGATGGCTCAGSAGCTGCTCCACGGGATGCAGGAGAAATTCCCCCTCTTTGTGCTGCTGGCAGCTGCACTGCTGGGTTTGTCTGGTGAGTGATGGGCTTTGTTCTGATCCCAAAATCGCTGCTTTTGTGCCTCTTTTGCCCTGTTCTGGGTGCTGTGGGATGCAGGAGCAGCCTCTCCCTGTYTGTGCAGGGTTTGGGTGAGATGGTTCTGTTCTGTGTGAGTATCCCCTCACCAGGACACTGCTGTGCTGCTCAGCCCCCAAAGAAAGTGTTGTCTCTTTAGGGGAAAACAAATTAAAAATCCCATTTCCTGGGGGATCCCAAGCAGCACTGAGGATCAGGATGGGTCAGAATCCCCTTTTCCAGCCCCGCTGACCCTGTGCTGCCTCTCCTCTGGGAGCAGCTGTGCTGCCAAACCTTCCTGAAATCAGGGCAGGGTTGGTGCTGCTGCTGTTGGTGTGCAAGGCTGCGTGCCTTGGGTGATGCTGAATGTCAGCAGAGAGGCTGGGGCTTGGAACAGCTGGGAATGGGGCTGGAGATGGGAATGGGAACAGGATTGGGAATRGGAATAGGAACAGGACYGGGACTGGCAGTGCCAGAACTCCGGTGCAGCTCAGCTGTGCTGAAGCGCTGCTGGGGCAGTTTCGGGCTGTTCCAGCTGAGCCAAGGGCTGTTCTCATCTCCAGGTGCCTCCGGGAGTGGCAGTGGGGTGCTGAGCTCTGCCCACAGCAGCCCCGGCCCCGAGGGAGCCTGGCCTGAGGTGCCCCTTCACTCCCAGAGCCCAGGAGCTGATCCCACCTCTGACACCACCTCCGAGTCCGTGTCCCAGCCGGGGAGAGCTGCAAACAGAACAGCTCTGCTGCTGCCCGGGGGCCTGGCGGGGGCTGAGCTGCCCCACACTGCAGCCCTGGAGCCCCAGGATGGACACACAGCTCCTGGACAGCTCTGGAGCAGCTCCACGCAGGGATCCCGGGCTCCCTCAGCCCTGGCACTGCACAGAGAACCAGAAAGGACTCCTGGGGCTGCTCCCAGCCCTCCCAGTTCCAGCTCCGGGCTGCCCCAGCCCCTTCCCAGTGCAGGGACACGCCAGGACCCTGCCCAGCTCACAGCTCTCCCTTCCCCTCCTGCCGTGGAGCACAGGGAGGTGCCAAGTCCTGAATCTTCTCTCCTGACTCCGAGGCTCGATTTCCACCTGCCAAGGAGAGAAGTGGCAGCGTCTGCACTTCCCCCTGGAGCTGGGGTGTCTGTGGGCACAGCAGGGCAGGGCTGGCTGCCCTCAGGGGTGATTCCCTCAGGGATGATTCCCACAGGGATGATTCCCACAGGGGTGATTCCCACAGGGATAATTCCCACAGGGGTGATTCCCACAAGGATAATTCCCACAGGGATGATTCCCACAGGGAAAGGGCCCAGGGACATGAATCCTCCAGCCCAGCCTGGCCCCGCAGCAGGGCTGACACCTGCCCACCTGAGGAGCACCCAGAGCTCGGATGCTGCRGCTCCAACTCCTGCAATGCCAGCACAGGCAGCTCCGGGGGACCTGGGCTCGGTCCATTCCACAACAACACGGGCAGGTCAGTCATCCCCTCGTCTGTCCCAGCAGCAGGAAAGCACAGGCAGCAAAGGCAGAAATTCACCCTCAGCTGTGACAAAGGGCTCTGGACACCCAGCCCAGCTGCCTGCTCCTCACACCCTCCCACCAGGCAGCCTGAACTCTTCTTCACTCCTGRTGGAAGCTCCAGCTCCTGGTGAATTCCTTCCATCTCCATTCCATGCTGGCACCACTGATGGACAGCAGCCCCTCTCTTYGCACAGGGCTCTCAGCTGCTCCAAACACGCTCCTCCAGAGACCAACAGGAGCTCCCAGGAAATGGCACTTCAAGGGGATGCTGTTCCTCGGGCAGTGACAGGGAGACCTGGGAAATCTGCCTCCCCTGGGAGCCCGCAGCCTTCTCCGAGCTCATCCTCATCCATCCAGTTGTGGATTTCCACATTGAAACCTTCCCCAGCTACTAAAGAGCTCCAAGAAGCAACACCTGCCCTCTCTCCAGGAATGCCCACCTTTGGGAACGGCGACCTCCAGCCCTGGGACTCTGTCCCAGCAGGGCTTCAGCCTCCTGCTGCCTCTGCTCCTGCTGGGGTGCAGCCCCTGGGCCTCCTCACCCCGACCACCTCACCCACATCCSCTGGCTCTGGGTCCCAGCTCCGAGCAGCTTCTGCCCCTCCCGTGCCTCAGGGAGCCTTGCCTGGGATGCTGCAGGTGAGCACAGGGAGGAGAAGCAAACCTGGTTCTGCAGCACTGACCCCAGCAGCCAGCCCTGTCCCCAAAATTGATTCTCCAGCACTGACCCCAGCAGCCAGCCCAGCACTGACCCCAGGAGCCAGCCCCATCCCCAAAATTGATTCTTCTCCACTGACCCCAGCAGCCAGCCCTGTCCCCAAACCTGGCTCCCCAGCACTGTCCCCAGCAGCCAGGCTTGTCCCCAGCCCCTCTGGAGCTCACAGGCACCCGGCAGTTCCCCTTCCCAGCCKTGTCCCTGCCAGCCCCACCAAGCTGGGAACCCCTGCTCCCACCCTGCTCTCCCCCCATGCCCAGGGAAGCCATCCCAGCCCCACCACAGCAGCTCCTGCTCCCAGGGAGGCCCTGGCACAGCAGCTCAGGGTGTCCCTGGATGCAGCTGCCAGGAACCTCAGCACAGAGGGCAGAGGTGTCCCCCTGACCCTGCTGCCCTCGTCCCCACACTTGTCCTTCGTGCTGCAGAGCACTGATGGCATGATCTGCCTGCAGCCCACGCAGGATTCCCCTCTGCCCGCAGAATTCCCCAATTCCAGCCTTGGRGCGCTGCTTTCCATCCAGCAAATCCTGGCAGCACCCAATTCCTCAGCGCTGGACCTTGCAAACTTCCAGCTGAGCCCTTCCAGCCTGGTGCTGGTCAGGCCAGTGTTTGTGCTGCTGCCCAGTGACAGGGCACTCCCACAGCTGCTGCCCCCTGCTCTGGGTGACCCCRCAAGTGTGGGGACAGCTGGGGGCAGCCAGGATGTCCCAGTGAAAACCAGTCCCTCCTATCCCACTGGGAAATCCGTGGCACCTCAAACTGCCCTGCCCTCTGTGTCTGGGCAGCAAGCAGAGAGAGCAAAAGGAAATTCYGAGCCAGAGCCAGCAGCTCCTGTTCCTACAGCCCTCAGCTTGTCCCCAGCTGTCACCCCAGCCCCAGGGGATGTGCTGGACCCGAGGAGGAGCCCCGCAGTGCAGCCCATGCCCAGGCTGCCCGAGGAGATGCAGATTGCTGCTGCCCATCCCCAGCAGCCCACGGGCACTGCTTTGCTTTCCCTGTCAGCAGAGCCTGGCACCACCTCCCCTGTGCCCCCGGAGCTGGAGCCCACCCAGAGCCSCCGACCTTCCCCCGAAGTGCATTTCACCTCTGCAAGGCCACAGTTTTCATCTGGGGCTCCTTCCCTGCCAGCAAAGGGACCCCGCGGCTCCGCAGAGCCTGCCCAGCCCGGGAGCAGCCCAGGGGCTGCGGGGCAGGGGGGCTCCGTGCCCACCCCCAGACCCCTGCCCAGGGCACTGCCCAGCCCCAAACCCCTGCCCAGGGCACTGCCCAGCCCCAAACCCCTGCAGCCCTCCCCTCCAAGGCTCCCGGGCACCGAGCTGCTGCCATCTCCAGCTGTTCCCAGCACGTCCTCAGCGTCCTTCGTGCTCCCAGCTGGGAATGAGCACAGCCAGCCCCCAGCGGGCAGCACAGCCCGGGCTGCAGTCCCTGTGTCTGCCGCAGCACCTCAAACCCCCAAACCTGCGGGAAAAGCTGCTCTCACTCAGCCTTTGGAGCTGGAACTCACCCCCACTGTGGCTCAGCCCTTCAGAACCACGCAGGGACCAACCCCAGCCCCGGAGCAGGCTCCGTTTCCCACAGAGATCCAAAGGAAAACAACGATTTCTGGGCGAGTCCTGGCYGTGCTGAGCCATGCAGGGATGTCTGCCAGCCCTSCTGCCCCAGCTCCTGCTGACCCCTTCTCCCAGRCCAGCCCGGGGCAGAGCACGAGTTCAGCTGACAGCAGGGCAGGAGRGGCAGGAGCTGCTGAATCCCTGGAGAGCAGCGAGTCTGCACCGGCCGTGTTCCACCCCAGCACAGCTCAGCCCCCCTCAGCAGCCCCGGCCGCAGCTCCAGCCGTGACCACAGGCTCTGTGCCCGCCCTGGAGGGACATCCCGAGCCCACAGAGGGCACAGCCCAGGCTGCAGCAGCCGGGACCCCTCTCCCTGCAGCCAGGACCCCTCTCCCTGCAGCCAGGGGTGCCGCTGTCACTGCTGTGCCCCAGGGCACGGAGCTGCTGCCCCTGGCAGCCCCGGCCCCGCAGCCACACGTGGGGCTGAACTCCTCGGAGCTGCTCTCTGCAGCGCTGGGGGACCCCGAGGGGGCAGCAAGGGGAGGTGCAGCCCCCACCAGGCAGGGGCACACTGAGGCACCCGTGTCTGCTGCACGCCCAGCATCGCCCAGACTGCCAGTGGAGGTGTCCCACCCTCTGGAAGAGGTATTCCACCCTGTGGAGAACGTATTCCACCCTGTGGAGAACGTATTCCACCCTCTGGAGAAGATATCCCACCCTCTGGATGAGTTATCCCACCCTCTGGATGAGTTATCCCATCCTCTGGAGAACGTGTCCCACCCCCTGGAGAACGTGTCCCACCTTCTGGAGAAGGTATTCCTCCCTCTGGAGAACATATCCCACCCTCTGGATGAGGTATCCCACCCTCTGGAGGAGATGTTCTACCCTCTGGAGGTATCCCACCCTCTGGAGAACGCATCTCACCCTCTGGAGAATGCATCCCACCCTTTGGAGGAGGTATCCCACCCTCTGGAAAATGTATCCCACCCTCTGGAGGAGATGTTCCACCCTTTGGAGGAGGTATCCCACCTTTTGGAGGTGTCTCACCTTCTGGATGAGGTATCCCACCCTCTGGAGAATGTATCCCACCCTCTGGAGAATGTATCCCACCCTCTGGAGGAGGTATCTCACTCTTTGGAGGTGTTCTACCCTCTGGAGGAGATGTTCCACCCTTTGGACAAGGTATCCCACCCTTTGGAGAACATATCCCACCCTCTGGAGGAGGTATCCCACCTTCGGGAGGTATCCCAGCCTCTGGAGAATGCATCCCACCCTCGGGAGGGGGTGTCCCACCCTCTGGAGAACATATCCCAGCCTCTGGATGAGGTGTCCCAGCCTCGGGAGGAGGTATCCCACCTTCTGGAGGTGTCCCAGCCTCGGGAGGAGGTATCCCACCTTCTGGAGGTGTCCCACCCTCGGGAGGAGGATGCCGTGGAAATGCCCACCGGCCACCCCAGCCCTGGCGCTGCTGCCCGGCTCCCCGCGCCCACAGCAGCCCCTGTCCCCGCTGACGGGCTCATTAACGCGGGCACTAATGAGCCCGCTGCCGATGGCTCCGAGCCGCTGCCGGAGCTCACGGAGGCGCCCCCGGAGAGCCCCTGGCAGGGTCCCACAGCGCCGGGGGACCAGGGSTCGGACSCTGCGGGCACAGCCCGGGRGCTGCTGCCGGGCACGGAGGAGGCGCAGGAGGAGCGCAGCACCAGGGAGGTGACAGACGGAGCGGCTGAAGCCTTGGGGACAGCGGTGACACCGGAGCCCGGAGCCCCGCGGAGCGACTGGCACCAGCGGAGRGGGCTGCGCTCGGATGTCACCGTGCTGGACGGGCAAGTCCCCCTGGCTCCCTGCTTCGGGTGGTGCTGCCTGGCTGRGTTTCCTTTAATTCCCTTTTTTTCCCATTTTTTTCCCCCCAGCCTGGCCGTGGTGAGCGACTCGTGCGGCTCCGGGAACCACTCGGTGCGGCTGAGCCTGAGCCCCGCCGGGGACACGGCCCCGGGCAGCCCTGGAGCCGAGCCCTCCCACGACACCTTCSTGGCGCTGGTGGCCCTGCAGAGCAACAGCAGCCGGGCCCTGCTGCACATYCACTCGTGCTGCGTGACCCCCTCGGCCAGCCCCGGGGCTGCGGGGGCGCAGTGCTGCCTCTTCCGCAGGTGGGAAAAATCCCCCTTCGTTTATGGATTTCTGGAAATAAATCATCCTGCCCCCAGCCCTGGGTGCTGTCACGGGTGTGCAGCGTCCCCTCCGTGCTGGGGGCACATCCCAGTGCAGGGCAGGCACATCCCAGTGCAGGGCAGGGACATCCCAGTGCAGGGCAGGCACATCCCAGTGCAGGGCAGGGACATCCCAGTGCAGGGGTGCCTGCAGCCAGGCTTTTCCACACCCTATCCCAGCATCTCCCCTGCCTGCTGGAGGCCAGGGACACGGGAGAATTCATGACCCGGGGTCTGTAAACCCACTTGGGTGTGAAATGTGTGTTGCAGGCAGTTCAGGGCACTCTGCAGCACAACCAGCCTCCCAAAACTGCTCTGCTGCTCTCCTGAGCAGGGCGGCTCCAGCTGGGGATGGGATGTTTGGACGTTTTGAGGTTTTCCTGTAGCTGGGGTGAGGCTGCAGGGCTCTGGGGTTGGTGCAGGGCTCTGGGGTTGGTGCAGGGCTCTGGGGTTGGTGCAGAGCTGTGCCAGCACGTCCTGCTTTGCTCGGGGAGAGCTGGGCTCTGGAGCTGTTTGCTGTCTGTTCCTGCCAGGCTGCCCTTGGAGTGCAGGCACATCCAGCTGCTGCCGGGGGGCAGCTCCGGAGCCAGCAGCTTCTCCATCCAGCTGTTCCAGATGCTGAACCACTCGGTGGCCTACCTGCACTGCGAGCTGAGGGTCTGCCTGCCGGGCCAGCCGGGGTGTGAGCAGGTACTGAGGCACCCAGCAGGAATTTGGGGCTCCCAGAGTCTCCTCACCAGGACCTGGCTCACACCGAGGTCACCCCTGGCCTCTGTTCAAGTCTAGGGGAGGAGTTTAATGGTGTGGGATGGGGGCAATAGCTGGTAWTCCCTAAAAAAGGGAATTAGGGAATGAGGATTTACAGATGTGCTGGTCCAAGGATTGGCAATTCACCTTTAGAAATGGCAGCAGAGGTGGAAAAGACTGAGGGGTGCTGGGGCAGCAGGTTCTGCTCAGGACACTTCCAGGCGTTTTCCATGTCTTCCCCAGGGCTGCTTGGGAAGTGTGGAGCCCCTTCCCCAGGCCAGTGACAGGACCAGCCACGGAAAGCTGGAAACACACAGCCTGGTGTCCCTCGGGCCCCTCTGGAGGATGAACAACAGGTTCCTGTACACACCAGAGCAAGGTGGGGCTCTCCTGGCTTTATTTCCCTGGCAGAGGTTTTTTTGCTCAGCTTTTCCTGCTGCAGGAAAACCGGCACGTTTTTAATAACTTCCTTGATTAGATTATATCCCAACCTCARCAACAACTCCTCACCTTTGCTTTGGCCTCCCTAAACCCCAGACATGGGGGTTAATCAGTGCCACATCCAGAGCTCCAGCCAGGAGACACAGCCAGATGGAGCTGAAGTTTTAGGAGGAGGAAAAGGGACAAAAAAAGGGGCAGAATGTTCTCTGTCTGCAAAGAATTGCAGCATTTTGGCACAGAGTGAGGTTGGCCAYGGGTCAGGAGTGTTCATAGGTGAAACACAGAAGCTGGTTAAGGTTAATTAAATGCTTACAGCTCTTAGAAAAGAGTGACATGAGCTGGTAAAACACGAGAGGCTTCTCAAAACCCACTGCCGCCATCCCCAGCTGCTCGTGCCTTTACTCGTCGGTGCAAGGAGCATTTCTCACTGCCGGGTTCTGTGTTTGTGTGTGCAGGTGCTGCCCCYGCCGYGCTGCTGCCGCTGCTGCTGGGCTCCCTGGCTGCCTGTGCCCTGCTGGGCAGCGCTTTCATGGGGCTGTGGCTGCACCGGCGGCGCAGAGCCAAGGCCAGCCCGCCTCTCCCGCAGGCAGAATTCCACGGGCTGTGATCCCGAGCCGCTCCCGCAGCTCCCCCAGCCACCAGAGGAGCGGCTGGGTTCGCTTTGCCTCTGTAGAGCTTGTGCCGGGGCAGGGAGCAGGAGATGCCGCCCCTGCTCCCAGCCCGCCTCTCCTCCCTCCCTTTCCTTCGGCATCAGCCGCTCCACGGGCTGCAGGGAAGAGAAGGAATCGCTGCAGTGCTCCAGGGACAGCTGAAAGCCCAGCACAGGCTGGGGAAGCAGAGAGGAGATCAGGGGGCAGAAGAACCAGATGAAACACAGCGCTGCCACCAGGGAGAGCCTGCCACCAGGGAGAAGTGGTGGGGAAAATGATGAAATTGGGGGTGTGGACAGACCCCAAGAGCTCCAGAGCTGTGTCCCCTCGGCTTTACAGCTTTTCTCATCTCCGAGGAGCCGAGTCCCTCCTTTCCCTCCAGTCCTGGGGCTGTTTTCTGCAGCGAGTCCCCAAAATGGTCGGAGAACTCCAGCAGCGGGCTGGAATTTGCTGGAATGCACCGGGGAAAGGCACCCACAGCACGGGGGGCACCCACGGGACTCTCCTGGGGGCACTTCGGGGTTTAGGGGGTGCTGTGCAGAGCCCCAGGCTGCAGCCCCACATCCCCCTGTCCCAGAGGAGCTGGGGCTGCTCCATCCCGGCCAGGAGCTCCTGGTGGGGAGCAGTGACCTGGCGGGGTGTGGCAGAGCCGCAGCACGGTGAGAGTGAGCCGGGAACGGCCCCTGCCCGGGGGGATCTGCCTGTGCTGGGGATGTCCAGCGGCATTCCTGCCCTCACAGCCGCAGCATTCCCTGCCCACAAACGCTCCTTGATTAGATTATAATCTAATCAAGAGGAGGTGTGGGCAGGGAGAGAAGCAGCCGTGTGTTCCCCCAGCACCTCCCGTCCTGCTGAAGCCTCTGCAATAAACCTGAGCATCGCAGCTCCTGCCTGTCTGTCTGTCTGTCTGTCTGTGTGTCTGTGCCTGCCTCCAGAATTGTGTTTGGAGGCGGGGGCGGAGGGGAGCAGGGCATCGCTCCATCTCCTGGGGGCTGCCGGGGAGTTGGAATCACCCTCTAATTGTGTTTTTGTCTCCCTAAAAAGCTGCACAGCCTGGCTGGGCTTTTCCCCCTATTTTTTCCCCACTTCTTTCCTTAAGAGTCCCCTGCAGAGCCCCTCGTGTCAGTGCCACAGGAGTAATTCACATTTCCACCCG
>CADDXX010000450.1:374596-386280 GCA_902810485.1 Alauda arvensis
GGTGCCTCCCCAGCAGCCCAGGGCAGGGCAGGAGCAGCTCCCGGTGCCTCCCCGGCAGGAGCACGGTGCCGGCTGTGCCATGAGCGCGGAGCGGGGCCGGCGCCTGGGCAGCCTGACCGTGTTCAGCAGGGAGGATTTCGAGGACGAGTGGCTGCGGGTGGCCAGCGGGGGCTTCGGCCACGTGTACCAGGTGAAGCACAGGAGGTGGAGGACGGTGTATGCCGTGAAGTGCTCCCCGTACCTGCTGCAGGACTCCAGCAYGGACAGGTAACCCCTGCTCTGCTCTGCTCTGCCCCGCTGGATGAGTCTGGGGATAAAACTCTGCAGGAAAGAGCTGCTGCCGCTTGGGAAGGCGAGGGTTGGGTACCCACGGGTGCTCTGGGKTCTGCCTTGCCCTGCCTGGGGTGTGGATGAGCAAAGGGACACGAGGAATAGAACAGAGACCTGGGGCTGAGATCAGCACCTTAAACACGGATAGAAGCTCATCAGCAGCTTCCCCTGGGCATCGGGGCTGATGTGTGCCAATCAAACCGAATTAATCACCAAAACCCCCAGGTTTAAAGGTGCGGGGCAGAGGGTTTACAGMTGGTTTGTGCTGCCCTGCTCCCGTAGCCTGCAGACATCTCCTTCCTCTCCGTGGTGCACCTGCAGCTCCCCTCTCTCACCTGCGGGAACCCTTCTGGTGCCCACCTCGTGTCTGGAGATGGAGCAGGGCCAGGTAATCACAGCCACTGCTGAGAACACATCCAGTGCAGGCAGAGCTGATGGAAAAACGGCAGAGTTGATGGAGTTATTTAATTTAAAATTTTATTCCTTTCACTTTGGGAGGATCCTGCCTGGATTAAAGTCTCACTCTCGTGTGATTTCTTGCTACTGACAACAACTGAGCTCAGGCTGAGCAGTGACTGTCTTCAGTTTGCTCTGCAGATAYCACATCTGCATTTTGTTCTTGTTTGAAAGGAGAAGAAAAGGACTCAAACAATCACTTTTACTTCTGTGCCTTATCAAGTGTAGTAAAATACCCGAGATCCCTCCGCCCATGGGCAGGTCTCGCTGTGAGGAGCCTGCCAGAGGAARCCTGGCAGAAGATTTCGCTTGGCTGAACCATTTCAGCTCCATTAATGGCCCGGCCTAATTGCTGGCGGCCCAGCTCCATTCCCAGGCTGTGCTTTTTCAGGCACTGCTGGCACTCGGCTGCTCCCGCAGCGCCCCGGGACACCCGGACCCGTTCAGCAGGTCGGGACAGGAGGGACCTGGGGGAATTTGGAGGAACAGGTCTGCCAGAGCCGGCAGCGAGGAGCGGGCTGGGCTCCCCCCGGSAGCAGAGCCGCGGGAGTGGCCAAGGTGTGACACTGTGCCTGCTCCTGGCATCCTGCTGCCAGGGAAACGCCGGGAATTCCATGGAATCTCGGAGTGCTTTGGGTCGGGAGGAGCCTTAAAGCTCTTTTCATTCCATCCCTRCCTCAGCCTTCCACTATCCCARCCTGGCCTTGGACACTTCCAGGGRTGGGGCAGCCTCTGGGAATTCCATCCCAGCYCCTCCCCACCCTCCCAGGGGAGGATTCCTCCCCAGTGTCCCATCCCTGGGGCAGTTTGAGGCCATTTCACCCCCGTGACAAGCACAGGCTCTCTGCCATCACTGCTAAGGACTGAAATAAGTGTCAGTTTAATCTCTTTCCTGCTAAGGATTGAAATAAGTGCGAGTTTTTCATCTCTTTCCCTGTGGTGGCTGATTTTGCCCAAAAAACCTCAGCTCATGCTGAGAAGTCACAGCTCCCTCTGTGTCAGATTTCAGTCTGTAGAAGATCACTGTGTGGCAGCATTATCATCTGCTCCAGGGGAATTTGGGATGGATTGTTTTGGGGTAGGCAGTGCCTCGGTATCACTGAGTTACTACAGAGTTCCTGAGCCTGTGAATCAACTGATAAAATCTCTTGCTCTCACTGTATGTTTTATTTTTTATTTTTTTTTATTCTCAATTTTCCAGGACCAGCATGAACTGCCTCATGGAGGAGGCAAGCAAGATGGAGAAAATCAAATTCCAGCACATTGTCACCATCTACGGGGTGTGCAGCAGCCCCCTGGGGATAGTGATGGAGTACATGGCCAGGGGCTCCCTGGAGAGGATCCTCCCCACCCACAGGATGTCCTGGCAGCTGAAATTCCGGGTCATCCACGAGATGGGCTTGGCCATGAACTTCCTGCACAGCATGAGCCCTCCCCTGCTGCACCTGGACCTGAAGCCRGGGAATGTCCTCCTGGATGGGAACATGCACGTCAAGGTAGGGCCCCAGAGCTGGGCTTGGTGCTTCTCCAGTGAGAGCCAGGTTATTTCTGCCAAACCCCAGCAAATCAGGTTCTTCAGGAACACCCCATGAAAGGCTGACCTGGGGGGAGCTTTAACAAGCAGCTGGTGAGCAAATTCCATGGAGATCACACAGGGAGTGTGGGCCAGTGCTGGGAATTTAGGGCTCCAGCTGGACTCAGGTTGTCAGGCTTTTATCACACTCCAGCTGCTCACTCCTCCTCCTGTCCCTGCTCCCCAGGGGTGGGGGGATGCCCAGGGGACAGCAGGAGGTGGGGAGTGTCAGCATTTTGGGGCGGTTTCCCTGTTTTTTCTGCYGGCAGATCTCCGACTTTGGGCTGTCCAAGTGGATGGAGCAGTCCAGCAGGATGCAGTACATCGAGAGCTCGGCTCTGAGGGGCACCCTCAGCTACATCCCCCCCGAGATGTTCCTGCAGAACAGCAAACCCCCGGGCATCAAGTACGATGTGTACAGGTGAGGGCTGGCCCAGGGGTGTCCCCAGGCTCTGGCACACAGCAAGGGGGGCTGGAACTCTGCCTCAGGCTGTTTAAATTCTGGTTTTCTGCCTCGTGGAGTGTGGGGAGCTGCAGGCTGCRCTGCCCCAGGTGCCATCACACCCTGTTCCTGTAAAAACAGCTGAGATCAGAGCCCAGAACAGCCAGTGCTGCTCTTTCATCACAGCAGTCACTGCTGAGACTGGTTTTTAAAATAATTCCAATGTTGGTTTATCTGCCTCAGTGTTCAGCTTCATTTTTGGTCAGGGACAGGCAGAGAAGAGATTTCAATTTGTCCTTTTGGGCAAGGAGCTTTGCARCACACCCACACGAGCTCCACGTCTGGAAATTCCTCAGCTCCTTGGCCTTTACACCCAAGGCAAGAGGGAAAGGAGGATTTGCACGGCCACAGGAACTTGCAGGAGCCAAGGGCTCTAAACCCCACTGTGAATGAAGTGGGAAAAAGGCACTGAGAGYGTGACTTTGACAGGAAATGCTCCARGTCACTGCACAGACCCTTTSGAGGGYGATGACCCCACTCTTAATGGGGCAGAATCGTAAGGCTTGACCCTTCTGGCCTGGGGGATGAAATCCTCCTGCTCTGGGAGATGAAATCCTTCCCTCCTGAAGAATTTTATTCCTGATCTTCCCCTTTCTCAAGAAGGCAGAAGCAGTAAGTGCATTTGATGCCCAAGTGCTCACAGCCTCTCCTCTCCCGCAGCTTCGGCATTGTCATCTGGGAGGTGCTCATGCAGAAGAAGCCTTACTCAGGTAAACACCTTACTCAGGTAAATCCCGCACCTGTGGGATGCTCATCCCAGCCCTTTTCCCAGGGGGAACACCCAGGATGTGCTGCCTTTCCCCAGGGGCCAACATGATGGCCATCATCGTGAAGGTGGCAGCGGGGAAGCGGCCGGGGCTGGAGCTGGTCAGGGACGACTGGCCCGGGGAGTGCCACCAGATGGTCGATCTGATGAAGAGGTGCTGGCACCAGGACCCCAAGCAAAGGCCCAGCTTTGCAGGTGGGACTGGGGTGTGGATGAGCCAAGGGTCAGCCCCGTGGGGGGACACACAGGGGATAAGTTTGTGTCCAGTTTTCCCAGTCACAYCTGCCAGGTTGAACAGCCCTTGTGCTGTCACACTTCCCCTTCWCCCCTTTTCCCCTCCCTTCCCACCGGGGTCCTGCCTGGCTCTGGGGCAGCTGAGCTGCTGTGCCCTGGCAGATATCCCRGTGGAGACAGACGTGCTGCTGGCGCTGATCCAGAGCCTGGTGCAGGACCCGGAGAACGAGCGCCTGGTCAGGAAGATGTCCCACAAACCGGCCATCCCCCGGGGCCAGCAGGTGAGGAGAACCCCCCCGGGCCACTCAGGAAATCCCACTGAGTCTGCTCCTTGTTCTGACCACATCTGGAGGCTGTTTCCCCTCCCCGAGGTGCACCTCAGCACCTTCACAGGGTGTCTGCACAGGCTGTGCCTCTGTCATTCGTTTATGGGGACAGGACACCTGCAAATTAATTAACAAAGGCACTAAATGATAAATAGTCCAGGAGGAAAACTCGTTTCTGGACCTGCTCAGGTGAAGTGGCTTTATCATGTCACTAAAAGAAACTCAAGCAAGCACAGAATCACAGGGCATGCTTTGTTTTGTTCATGGCACAAAACTGAGGACGTTCCAGTTTGAACAACTCTTACAGAAATTTAAAAAAAAATCCGTTTTAAATCCCCATGTTTCTCTGGCTAAGAAAAAAAAAAAAATCAGGCTTCTGGATAGTCACGATGTAATCCCAGCTACTGCAGTAATTWTACCTAGAAAACAGGGAGAGATAGGAGCTGGGCATTATTGGTATTTAGAGGGTTTTGCCAAGCTCTGCAAGAATCCAGGGGCCTGAAGAGGTGGGGGCTTGGGGGTCCCTGAACAACAAAGGAAGTAATTCTGGGATGCTGCTGTGCAGTCAGAAAGCAGAATATGTGTGTGTTTGGGAGCAAATGGCACGAGGAGGAAAAGCTCATGGATATCCAGAGATCATCTCCTGGCTCCGCAGTTCCTACTGTGCCATGATTGGCTGAGCTGAGTTTTGGGTGCAAAAACAGAATGGGATAACAAACTCTCAAATGATGAAATAAAACTGCAGAGCAGCAGCAAAGCACTTTGTGCAAACGTTACAGAATACAAATAAACACTTTGTCTTTTCCTTTCCTCCTTTCTGAGAACAAGAGTGAGAAAGAGGAGTTCACCTTCCCCCGAGACACCAGGAGTGGGGGTAAGTAGGGSACTGGCTTTAGAATTGAAAATTAAAGAARGAGAAGCTGTAAAAGTTGTCTCTTTTGTYGTAGAAGGATGTGGCTCATAAGGTTTTCCATGTGGGTGACATTTTRAGTTAAGGAAAATGAACTATTCAGGAAATAGGTACCATGAGAGAGAGACAGAGATATGCCAAGTGTCCCAGTGCATGTCTGGCTTTATTTTACATTCCTTATCTCTCAAATGGCTTTATTTCAAGCCATTTTACAAAGAGTCACAAAGAGTCACACGCTCTCCCTCCCTTCCTGGAGGTTTTTCACTCTTTTCCTCCCGTTTTACCTCTCCGCTTTTAGGAAAGGCCACCCAGGAGGTTCCAGTCCCCCCTCCCCACGCGGATCCCGGGACCCCCGAGCATCCATCCCCCGAGGAGGAGCTGGGCCGGCTGCAGGAGCAAGGCCTGAGCCTGCTGCACCTGGCGGTGCTGCAGGGCGACGTGGGCAGGCTCCGCTTGCTGCTGCTGGGCYGCCGGGCCGACGTGAACCGCGCGGCGAGCGGCGGCTGCACCCCGCTGCTGCTGGCCGTGCAGCGCCGGCACCCCGAGGCCTGCTGCGCCCTCATCCAGCACGGCGCCGACGTGGACGCGGCCGACGAGGACGGCTGGGCCCCGCTGCACTTCGCCGCCCAGCACGGCGACGACAGGACCGTGCGCCTGCTGCTGGACCACCAGGCCCGCGTGGACGCSCAGGAGCGCGATGGGTGGACCCCGCTGCACCTGGCGGCCCAGAACAACTTCGAGAACGTGGCRCGGGTGCTGCTGTCCCGCCAGGCCGACCCCAACACGCAGGAGGTGGATGGGAAGACGGCCCTGCACGTGGCGGCCTGCTTTGGGCACGTGGGCCTGGTGAAGCTGCTGGCCAGCCAGGGCGCCGAGCTGGAGAGGAAGCAGAAGAACCTCAGGACGCCGCTGCACGTGGCCGTGGAGAGGGGCAAGTTCAGGGTGGTGCAGTACCTGCTGAAGAACGGCATCTCCGTCAACAGCCTGGACCAGAACCACTACAGCGCCCTGCACCTGGCCGTGGCCCGGGGCAAGTACCTCATCTGCGAGAAGCTCATCAAGTACGGCGCCAACGTGGAGCTGAGGACGGACAAAGGCTGGACCGCCCTGCACCTGGCCTCCTTCAAGGGGCACCTGGAGATCATCCGGCTGCTGAAGGGCAGCCACGCCCGGCTGGACGCCAGGGGCGGCGCGGACTGGACGCCGCTGCACCTGGCCACGCGCTACGGGGACGAGCCGGTGGTCAGCGAGCTGCTGCGCTGCGGGGCCGACCCCAACGCGGCCGAGAGGGCCCTCTGGGCCCCCCTGCACTTCGCCGTGCTCAGGGGCTCCTTCCTCAGCGTCATCAACCTCCTGGAGGCCCGCGCCGACGTCAACGCCAGGAACAAGGTGGGCTGGACCCCGCTGCACCTGGCGGTGCTCAAGGGCAACATGGCCATCATCAAGACGCTGCTGAAGGCYGGGGCTCTGCTGGACGTGGAGGACATCACGGGCTGCACGGCGCTGCAGCTGGCGGTCAGGCACCAGCGGGACAACATCATCACCCTGCTGCAGGGCAGGGAGCCCGCGGGGAGCAAGGCTGGGGGCAGGACTCTGAACGATGCCAAAATTCCCAGGGTTATCCCAGGGAGGACAGATTTGTAAATGGGGCAGCCCTGGGGTTTGCAGCTTGGGCTTTCCCACACACATCAGGTGTGATGCCCTAAAGGGCCTCGTCCCGTCGCCTGCTGAATCCAGGAAAATATTTCCCCCTTTTAAATGGAAGTTTTTAAAGCATGAACACTAAAATGAAGTTATTCGATGGCAAGTTCTTTTCCAAGCTTTGGTTCAGTGCTTCCCCACTGAACCCTTCCTGAGCAGGGATTTATGCAGCCCCTGTTCACGCAGGCAGTGCTGAAGCTGTGCACAGCACACACACAGCTTTTATTGCTTTTATTCCGTGTTTTCCTACAGAGAAAATTGGTGTAAAATGGCCCYGGCACAGGTGGGAATTGAATCGTGAGATTCTCACCTGCTGCTGGCACAGCAATGTGTCAGATTTCCTGACATCTCCTTTCTGTAACAAGAATCAAATAAAACAAGGCAGGAAGGAGGAATCCCTGGCAGAGAGTGTTGGAATGGATGCAGCGCAGGGAACAGAAATTCCAGAACAATCACACACGAGATCTGGCTGCTCTGCAGGTCAAGGTTCGAGTCGTGTCTCTRGGGGGGGAAATAATTCCTGGTTTCCTTCGGGAAGATGTTCCAGAGCTCCATCACCCCTGTGACAAACATCACAAGGGTGGGTTTGATTGCCTTGTGACAGCGCGCAGCTCTGACAGCCCTGCTGTGACTCCTGAGCGGCCCCAACGTGCCTGGTGGGAGGATGACTTGTCATGGCCTGGAGCTGGGAAGGGGCTGAAATAGAAACAAACAACCCCAGCTCTGCAGGGGAGCTGATAACGGGAGATTCAGTGGGTTAAAAAGAGGGGTTAAAAAGCCCAGCCTCTACTGATTTCATTTTCGTTTTGTATTAACTCGAAGTGTTGATGTGTATTGTATTCAAACCCAGGTTTTCTCTGTGCTTTGGCACCRAAGCCTTCAGATATAATTTAAAATAAATGGTAATGAAGTGATTCATCTTTAACATTTGCCATCGGTGAAGTGGGGAGCTGGGCAGGCTATGAAATGAAATGCTGGTGACATTTTGGGTTGCAGGGAGTGTAAAAAATTGACTTTTTTATTGCAACCACCAAAAAAAAAAAACCAAAAAAACCCAAAAGAGCTTGGCATTTCCCTGATTACCTGCTCTTGATATTCCCTAATTTTGTCCTAGGAGGARAGGCCTGGCTGGAAGGAATTCTTGGGAATCTCAGACCTTCCTGTGCAGCTCCTTCCCTCAGCTCCAGCTCTATTGATTCAGCAAATGTCTCCCCTGCTCGGTGTCATTAGAAATATTTACCCAGAATAAAAGAAAYCCAATTGCCACATAATTCAGCAGCTCCTTTCTGTCCCTGCTCCAGCAGAAAAACAAAACTCAGCTCGGATGTCATGGAATGTTCTCTACAAGAGCTTAATTAAATTTATAATGAAAATAACAGGGGATTAAGAAGACACGGGGGAAATACATTGCTCTCGCAGAGCATTCCAGAGGTGATAGAAGCAATTTGCAGAGAAAATTACCTGTTTGCTGCTCAGTTTCTATAGAAATTAAATGAGTCTTTACAAACTCTGGAAAAGTGCATTCCAGCCTCCGCTTTGTGACTGTGCAACTTGCAGCTTCTTTCTAAAATTACTCCTAGATCTCCATCCCCCCACTTTCTTTCCCCCCCCTCCCCTTTTTCAACTCCGTTTCAGTCTTTTGTCCCTGCTGATAAAGCTGCTGCTGATTATCTCATGTTCTTACCCAAGAGCTGCCGAAGTTCACAGCCAAGGCGGCAGCAGCAGGGYAGAAACCTCCTGAACAGCTCGTTTAGATTCAAAAAGACCAAATTTGTTGACCTTCGTGCATCAAAAAAGGTGTTTTTAGGGTGCCCAGAGCTGCCTGGGTGAGCAGGTGTCGCTGATTTTGGCAGGGAATGACTCTGGAGTCATTCCCTGAACATCCCTGTCCTGTAGCAGCTCCAGACACCCTGAACCACGGGGATATTTTCCAACCAATTGCTCTTCAAAACCCTCCGAGGATCCCAGGATGGTTTGGGTTGGAACCTCGGTTAASACGGGAAACAGGAGGGGGGAAATTCGCGGTCCCAAAAGCTGATTTTGTCCCAGCCCTGATCCCTGTGGGGCTCTGTGGATCCCGGGCTGCCATTTGGGCTGCCTGCACTCCCTCTCCATCATCTCCAGCCAGGACCTGGGGACACGGATGTGGCTTCCAGGACCCCCTGTTCTGCACAAACAGCGCCCAGAGGAACTCGGGGCAAATAAATCAGCAGGAGCAGGGGATGGTTTCASCAGGAGTGAGAGCTGGGGCTGGCACTGATTTCCTAAGTGCTCTCCTAGTGCTGCATCTGACTGCAATATCAATCCTCTGATGTAAAATCCACTTGCAGGGGAGATGCTTGTTGTGATCAAAACGTGGACGTTTCGGGGAGAAGCGTGGCTCTGCTGTGAGGGAATGCTCGCAGGGAAAAGCTTGGGAATGAGCTGGGTTAAATCCACGTTTTGCATTGCTCCTGCTTCCCAGCCGCTGYGATTTGTTTGTTTGGCAGTGCTGCAATTATGCAGATACGGGATTAAATTAAAATTAAAATAATGCTGTTTTAGAGGAAAAGAGATCTGAATAAATACAGCTTGTGGGGAGAGGGGGGAGAGAAAAAAAAACCCCTTATTTTTAGCAGAAATGCTTGTTTTTTTCCACAGCCCCTTAGGTGTGGAAAATCAAGATGTTTCTGACAGCAATGATGTGAATGTAGGAGGGAGCGATTTCAATGTAAGAAGGAATAGTGAATTCTCCGTGTTTCTCTGCCTTGCAAGGAGGTGGCTGTAGGCTCTGTGCTGTGGCAGACGTCAGTGTGAGACGTGCCTGGCTGCTGCTCATCCTGCCACAAACCCACCCTGCTCCCTTCCCGGGCCAGCCGCAGCTTCCCTGAGCTCTCCCCAGCCCCGGGGAGGGGTTTGGTCCCCTCCCTCCGCGCTAAAACCGCGTTATCGCCTCCCCAAGCAGCTCCCCAGCCTCCCCTCGGTGCAGGTGTGAGCTCCACTTCCATCAGGATGATGGGGAAAAGGGAATCAAGGAGCACTCGCTGTTCCCTCCTGGCGGGCATCTCATCCCCGGCAAGTTCCGCATCTCCTGATCAGCTGCTGCCTCCCCCTCCTCCCGCAGCTCAGCAGGGCACCCTTCTCTYGTGCGATTTGCTGCTGGCCTCCTTCTCTCTTCGGGAAAAGAAAAATAAATAAAGCCCCACAAACCCCAGCCCCAAAGTGGTTGTTTTTAAAGCCTGAGGTTCTTKTTGGGGAGAGGAGGAGCTCAGCTCTGTGGGGACACTCTGGGGAGGAGATAGCGCAGCTCAGGCTCTCATTTTGGCAATTCGCTGCTCCTCACACCCTCCGTGGCCTCGGGGAAAAGCTGTTGTACCCCAACAAAGCCCCGGAAAAGATTTGGATCCTTCCTGCAAGAAGAACGGGGTTCTTCTCAGAGGTTCGGAGCCATAAATCTGCTTGGGTTTTGGGGGGTCATGGAATCTGTGAGCTCTTTTTGTGGTAAGGATTGGTGCTATCCCCAGCAGTGTGCAGGGAGGAGCAGAAACCATCCCTGGAACATCCCTGCTCTGAATTTCCCTTAGGAAAAACAGCRGGTACCACCTTAGAAAAGTGCCAGAGATCACCTGCGAATCATCCAGGGGAAAAGCCAGAGAACACGCCGGAATCCTGCAGGGAAATCCTTCTGGATAATAAGAAATAAATAACCCCCAGCAGCACGGCTGGCTGGAAAAGATCCCATTAAAGACTCCGAGTCCATCTGGAGCAATTCCAGAGAGGAGCATCGCGCCGGGGTCAGCAATCAGGAGCTGCAGTAATTAGCTGCTAAAACGAGCCTTTGTCTGCTCTGCGCTCCAAGGCCGCGGCTTTRGAAATAAAAAGGAAACATTACAGACACTGAGAAAATCGAGCTTTGACAGAATTGAGGKTTTGGGGCATTTCTGGCCTCTTTCCATGGCACTTTCACTGCTCTTCAGCCCCAGCAAAGGCTCCTCAGCAAGGCAGAGCAGCGCTCTTATCAGCAGCAAGATTTTATTGCTGTTCTTTGGGCAAACCCTTAATATCTGCTCCAAGCAGGGAAAAAGAAAAAAAATCCTTACAAGGCATTCAGGGAATTAATTTTCTCGCCTTGGAAAAGACTGCAGTGTGCCAAAAGGTTTTGCTGAGGCTGCCCTGCCTTTATTTTGTTTTAGCCTTTGTTTTGGAAGCTCCCAGCAGGATTTGTCCCAGGAGAGCTGAGCTCTTTGCTGCTGCTCCTTTTGGCTGAGCACGGCCCTGGTTCTGCTCCAGGGAATGCTGGAAAATGCCCCGGGACTTTAAAAAGTGGCAGGGAAAAATCAGCAAGGGCCGTGAGAGGAGGAAACAAAAACAGAGCAAAGGTGGGATTCACCTGGAATCTGGTGAGCTTGGAAAAGTGCTGCTTTGGAGGTCATTTTGGGAGTCTGGAGCAGCTCCTGCTGCATCCCCTTGGCCCCATGGAATCCCTAATGCTGGGAAAACCCCCAGGATCCTGCTTTCCAAGCTTTTTTACATCCCAGTCAGGATTCCCAGGGAATCCRCCAGGAAAATCTGGCCTCACTGGGGCTGAGGGGGAAAATTCCAATTGTGCCTAAAACATGAGCATGGCTTTGGGAATTTTCGAGGCTTAGGCAGCCGGGGGATGAGTCTTGCTGCAAAACCAGCTTTTTGCCAGTGAGTTAAAGCTGTCAGCGAGTTCCCCATGCAGCTCCTCCTCCCTGAGCACACTGCTGCCTTCCCCTGCAGCACAGGGATGTGTGGGATTCACCCACAGGGGGACAGCTCTGGGCTTGAAATGCCTGTTCCCAGCCCTGCCAGCCTGGCTGGCTGAAGGAGAGAGTCCCAACAACCCTTGGAACACTTCCTTCTGGTTTTATTTTTTTTGTTTT
>CADDXX010000450.1:386310-397455 GCA_902810485.1 Alauda arvensis
TTTAATTAAGAAGGAGGTAGAATTGAGTGTGATTTTCCCCTGCTATCTCTGAATCACCTCCCAGTCCCTCTTATTTCACTGTCTGTAATCTTCCCCAGCGATCCTGGCCTCAGCTTTGAAGTGATTTGGGGCTTGTTTATCACAAAGGCAATCAGACTTGCTCCTTCCCAGCCACCCTGCAACCGCCAGCGAGCTGAATATTCCCTTTTGCTGGGGGGAAAGCAGACACAAAGAGAKCTGAGCAGGTTCCCAGGCACTACCTGAGCCCTCCCTGCAAGCTCCAGGTGGGCATCTCAGTGTGACCATGAYGGAGGGTGACCCGGAGCATCTGCCACCAGCTGGGGACAGGCACAAACTCCATCAGTGAGCTGCCAGCCGCAGAGATTCAGCCATAAATCTGCACCCCCCAGGTTAATTCATGGCTCTGGCACTCAGGCTGCAGGAGCTGAGCCCCTGGCCTGGCACAGAGCAGAGCAGGGTGTCAGAACAAAGGCAGTGACATTTCCCTCTCTGCTCTCAGCAGGGTCAGGCTCTGGGGTCCATCCCCAGCTCTGCTCTGGGTCCAACCCTCACACTCTGCATCATTCCCGGGCAGGGAGCACAGCCCACGGCCCCGAGGGAGGCACAGGCAGGAGCTCAGCTCTTCCATGGCACAGAACTGTCACCAATTCATGTCCCACTCTGGGTCCCAGCCAGGTGGGCTCACCCCTGTCCCGGAGCTGCTCACAGCACCCCAGAGCTCTCCTCCCACTGCAGGGCCCAGGGCAGCTGCTTTGCCAGCTTGCTGCTTTGTTTTTGGGTGTTATTTCGAGGGATTGTGCCGGATCAAAGCCGCTTTGACGGGAGCTGTCCCGGGGGAGGGAGGTGCTCAGAGGCACATGTACATATTTGTTTAGCCTGGCACTGACCGCCCATTTCCTCACACAGACGAGCTCCCTGTCTTGTTCAATCACATTTCTGCAGCTCCTGGGTTTCCCTGGAAGCTCTGTACATTTTCCAGCTGGTGATTTGACAGAGCTCTCTGAACTCAGGAGCTGCTCAGAGATTCTCTGTGTTGCTCTGAGCACTCGGAATCGAGATTGCATTTCTGGCTGATGTCAGTTTGGGCTTTTCTGGCTTTTTTTTTTTTTTTCACACAGCCTGAATTAAAAAAAAAAAATGAATCAGCTTTGTGGCTGCACATTAAATAAATATTAACAATGGTYGTTAGCAAACATTGGGTGCAGTGACACGGGCTGAGGTTATGAACTGCTTCTCTCCCTGGTGATGTCTGCAGCCCTTTCCAAGTGCCCTGCCCACAGTTCAGAAGGGTTTGTGGGGCAGCTGGATACAGACAGGAAGCACAAACAGCTATGAGGACACCAGAATTCTGCTGAATTCTATTTTTTTAGAGCATTAAAACCCCACAATATCAGCCATGGGCAGAAGGATGAGGGAAGTGCCTGCTCTGTGCTGGGGTCACAGGCAGGGGTTGATGTGGCTCCCTGTCCCCTGTGTATTTGGAACAGCAGTTTATGTGGCCAGGCTCCTGTCCTGCCCAAGGTGWACCTTAAAGGCMTTTTARYMAAWATCYMCTTTATTCTGCAGCTCTGCCCAGTCTCTGTCCCAGCCCAGCCTTCCCAAGGTCTGTCCCTGACCTGTCTGAATTAACGTGCTGAAATGTGAGAGAAATCCTCATTAAAAGGCACCGTGGGCCAATCCAGAAGGAAGCAAGACCTAAACCTTTTTCTATATCCTATGCAGTTTTCAAAGGCAACAAGGAGTCAACAAGGAAGCTAGAGGAACATGTTCTGGGCTCAGGAGAGTATTAAACCCAGAAAYATTTGCTCAGATCTCAAGTTCCCCGTGGCTGATGTGCAGCMCCTCTGCGCCAGCAGCTCCCCTGGCACTCAGGGGTTCCAAACCCAGGGAAAAAATCGCTTTTAGGAGCAAACCCTGGCTGCTCCCTCCCTTCCCCGAGCTGAGCCGGGGGTGCTGTGCCCTCGGCAGCTCCTCGGGGCTGCCCTTGATTGCGTGCCAGGGAGGAGGGCAGCGGGGAGGCAGAGCTGCTCTGCAGAAACCTGCTCAGTGCCTCTCATCAGCCCTCTCCATCCCCCCKGCCCAGCGTGGCAGCTCGCTGAGGGCTCGGCGCTTTCCTCCCGTTTAAAAGGGTTTTTGCTTTGCTTCTTTAAGTCTCTTTAAAGGCATTTCTGGGGCCTGTTAATTATTCATGACGCSTTAATTGTGCTCAGTCCACCGTGATCACGCTCCCTCTTTGGTGGGGAAAGTTGTTATTTGCGAGTCAAAAGCTCTTTATGAGGCAGACAGGCTGGTGGTATCTTCAGAAGGACTTGGGGGAGCAGTTGGAATTATTAAAAGAAGCTTTGATTAAAGACAGGGAGTTAATTTAACAAGAGTAACTGGTTTTATCTTTTTTTTTTTTTTYCCCTGGGTGTGCAGAACAAAGCACACCCGTGGATGTGTCAGGCCTCACCTGGAGCAGCAGGACTCRCTCAGGTGCCCCAGGAGATGGGCAGATCATTCTTTTTATCTCTTCTGGGTGCTGCGAACGGCTTAGAAATGAAATTTGGCTGTAAGGGTGAACCTGAGAGCCTTTGATCCTGCCAGGCTCAGGCCAGACAGGCTSAGAACAACCTGGTGTGTCCTGTTTGATGTGAAAATATCGTTTATYTGTGTGTTTGGGAGGGGAGGGGGCACTGGAGCTCCTCATTCCCCCCCAGTCACGGTGGCACTGAGGTGAATCACCCAGCAAGGAGAATTCAGCCTCGTTTGAACTCTGGGGATTCTGGTTCCTGCATAAACGGAGGGCTCCAGGGCAGGGATTATTCTGTGCTGGCTCAAACCTTTGGATCTGAAATGCCATTAAACTGAAATTTTAGTTTGTTAGTTCCTGGAGATGGACAGACAGTTTTTTTCCCTAGCAGTGGGAAGGATTTTCTTTTCATTATTTCTTCTTCTTCTTTGATATAAAGAAAATCATCTTTATTTTGAAAGTTCTGCTTAAGCCTGGCTGAGGGTCATAAACAGCAAACCTGAGTGCGCAGCTTGAGGAAACAGAGCAACATAAATTGAAATATTCCAAAATAAAATCATTCCAGCATAAATTCAGCTGGGCATTTCCTTCCTCCTCCCATCCTCCCCAGCCCAACTCTGCCTGGGAGAGGAGGGAAATTCCAGACCATTTCCTTTCTGTCTGYGCCCTTCTGCATCTTTCCCATGCCTGACTCCCGTGGCTGCAGGCAAGACAAGCACCAGGATTCTCAGGGATTGACTGGGGTAAAGGAGGAAAAAGGAAAATAGTCTGAAAAGCGAGTGAGAAAAAAGCCAAACCTCCTGTGAAGGGCAGATTTTCCTCGAACTCAGCACAGAGCCCTCAGAGCCAAGAGTAAAACAGAACAACACAACCAGATCGACATCAGGGAGGCTTGTGCAAGTCTCTATTTAATGACAGTGCTGCATGGAGACATTGGTTGGTGTCACAAGGACCTGTGATGGGCATTTTATACATTCCTGRCTCCCTGGGGGAGCCGTGTTTGCACTGGAGATTTTTCACCACAAGAGGTAGTGGCTTCGTTTTTTCCTGTTTTCCTTTTTTATTTTGTTATTTTTTTGTCGGTTTTGTTTTTCGTTTCAGCAGGATTGGATAAGCTGGTTTGACCTACTGGAGTTAATTGACTCTTCAGCCAGGAAGATAAAGAGTTCTATGGAGTGGGAGCGAGCAGGCAAGCAGCAAACACAGTGCAGGCAGAATTCACTGGCTTTTCATCCAAACCTGTCTGGGGGTGCAGGGAGCCCCAGCCAGGGCTTCAGCAAGCTGGGAATCACGGGGAGGGGAAAGCAGGAAGACTCAATAAGCAGAACTAAAGCTTCCATTCTAAAGAATGAATCACAAAAGAGGGGCTAGAGCAAGGCTCTGGAGTTCTCGAGGAACAAAGAAATGAAATCTTCTTGTTAAGGGGTTTGTAAAAACCAGCTGAGGAGCCTTCCCGTCACCAGCAGGTCCTGCCAGCAGAAGTCTTTGGGGAAGCAGAGGTGGGTTTTTTTGTTTCCCAGAGTGGAAGGAGCAGTGAGGAGTGGCTTTGCCAGGCTCAGGAGAGGYCCCAGGGGTGCAGCTGACCCTGCTGGGCTCTGAGGAGCTCCACAAACACCTCCAGCCCAGGCTGCTCGTGCCAGCACACTCTGTCCTGGCTCCTGGCATTGCTTCATTCCTGGGAAAGCCACAGGAGGGGATGAGTTGTGCTGCTGTCTCCAGAAGGGGAAGGCTCAGCTCTGGGTTTCAAAGTGCTTCGTTTGCTGTCTGGAAGTGCAGGAGTTCAGTGGGGAAGGAAAAGCTGCTGCAGATCYCTGGCACTGCCACCTTCCCACGGGCACTGGGGCATTCACATGCCCAAAATTCAGCCTGGAGGGTGAGGAAGGAGCAGCTCAAAATGTCCTGGGGRTGAAGGATGGGGCTGCAGGTAATTCCTCAAGGTGAATATTGGAGAAATCCCTCCTGGGGAGTTTTGGTGCACATGAAGGACAGAGGCCTTTCCCAGCAGCTTTTGTTCCCTCCAGGGCATTTTGGRAGAGTTTTTCAGGCAGTGCTTCAGGTGGGTTGAGCTGTAAGGTTCTGCTTCTGGATTCAGAACAAAAAAAAAATGGGAGCAAGGTACCCAGCACTGGAGATGAGGATTTTCCTTGGGTTAAACCCTGGACACGAAGTAAAATTATGGCACAAAGTTAAGACATTATCCACATTATCCTGAGGGATGTAGTGAYTCCACTTATCCTGAGGGCCCACACCAGGCTCTAGCACAGGGCAAACATCACCTATGGCAACTTCCAAATGCTTTAAAGCTTTTCTGTCTAGATATGTAATGTTTGCTATTTTTGTTCAGCTCCCCACCTGTTAATTCCCSAARTCAAACGSATCTTTCTGCTTGTAAATACATTTWAAAATGGACTTGTTGYTATTTTTCTGCCCACAAACCTCCTGCCTGTGCATCATTCTGTGAATATTGGGGTTATTCCCATCACTGAGTGAATTTGTTTGGTTAAAACTGTGGGGAAGGAAGAACAGCCCAGGTGTGCCTGAGATCTCCTGAGCTGGCATTCCCARTTTTGGAGTTTTGGCTCTGAAGAGCCAGGTTCAAATGTTACCCAASGCTGTGAAATCAAACCCCCTGGATYCCARCCCGTTCCAGGAACGCCAGGTTTAGAACAGAAGCCTGGGGATTACAGTGGGGCAGCTGCTGCAATTCCAGAAAACAGCTGAGATGATGAGTTAGAGCAGCTTGGRGTAATCTCCTCCTGAATCAGAGCTGGAACGCATCCTGCCAGCACAGGAGAGTGCTSTGTTAGCAGCACAGGAAACCCAGGGAATCAAAGGAAACCTTGGCAGATCTTCACCTCCTCTGAAGYAGAAACTGAGTGAACATTCCACAGACTGCATAGAGAAAAAAAAAGGGATTCTATTGCTCTCCCAGCTGTGTTTTCACTCCTCTGGGGAACAGCAGGGAGCTGCACCCTGGGAGTGTGCCCCCGCTTATGGCTATTGCAACCCTCTGCTGCTCCACATCCTGCAGGAATTCCTGGCCAGACCTATTTCCACCTYGCTTTATTCACCTTGCTGTGTTTTATTTACAGAGATATTGCAAAACATCACGTGAGCTGAGGACAGGCGGCAGGTACAGCGTGGGTTTGGCAGTGCCAGGTTCAGCGTGGTGAAATGGTGCTCTGAGAGGGGTTCCAATTCCTAAATCCATGGAAAAATAGATAGCAGAGAGTAAGGGATGCTGGAAACATCCAGGCCTTTCCAGAGTCCAGCTCAGACACAGGAGCTGGTCCAGGTAGGGGCTTCCTTGGGTTTTGATTCTGGCTTTTTCCAAAACGCACAGTTTTATCTCCTTGACTGATGATTGAAATTAGGCACAATGTTATTCTGCACTCTCTGGGGGAGAGACAGAGGCAAATCAGACCCGAGRTGCTCCTTGGGGCCCCTGCTGTGGGTGAGAAGAGCCAGCCCTGGGCTGGCTGGGGTGCTCAGGGTGCCCCTGGGGCTGTGGGTGCCTGCCCTGGCAYGGTGTCCTCGTGTCTGTGCGCTCACCACGCTGCCACCCCTCCCCTGGTGCCACCCTGGGCACAGCCTGGGGATGAGGTGCTGGTGGGCACAAATCTCTGATGGGAGATGAGGGGCTCCTGTTGGATGTTCACCATGCAAGACAAGGTTCCACTCCTTGAGTTTCTCTCTCTGTCTCTTTTTTGTTGTTTTTTCTTTTGGTTTGGGCTCCCAAATCCATCCCATTGATTCCTATTTACACCGATGGTTTGACACGAGGTTGATGCCCCCTTCTCCCTTCCACCCATGGCTTGTAGGCTGCTGCAGGCTCTGGGGGTGGCAGAACCTTCTCAGGGACCTCCGAGAGTTTTTTTTTTGGGTTGGCTTTTATTGAGTTTCTGAAGGCTTCAGCAGTGAAACACCRGGCGAGGCGAAGGCAAAGCTATTGCACGGAGCTCCCACGGGCCCTGCCYGGCCCTGCTGCCCACGGGGAGGGTGGCCTTGTCTTTGGTGAGAGTTGTGACCCAGCTACGTGCTGGTGGTGGCCCCGTGGCCACTCGGTGTCCAGCGCACTCCRGGCGGGAGCGCCTCGCCTCCACTTCCAACACAGCGTGAGGGCGGCTCTGAAAAACGCCCCTGGGGCCGGTGCAGAGCGGGGTGAGAGACCCTCCCAGCTCCTTCCATCCCCACAGGGTTCTCAGGCACCCAGGGGTGCCCAGCTGCGGAGCTCCAGCCCCCCCTCCCCGGCCGCCCCGCCGTGCACGGGTGGCGTCGCCTCCTCTTTCCCCTTCCGTCCCTAAAACAAAAGAAAACTGCGGGTGCTGTTGGCGGCTCTTAGCAGTGGAGGATCTTCATGAAAGCCTTGCGGAACTCGATGTTGAAGGTGGTGTAGATAATCGGGTTGACAGCGCTGTTGACATAGCCCAGCCACGTGAAGGCACTGTACATGGCCGGCGGGATGTTGCAGTCGCAGTGCATGTTCAGGATGTGGGTGATGAAGAAGGGGAGCCAGCAGATGATGAAAACACCTGGGGAGGGGGGGAAAAAAAAAGGAGAGAGAGGAGGATTTCGATGGCTGGAAGCTGGCTGGGAGAACAGCGAGGTTCTCTTTGGGARAAGGGGAGTTTGTTTCCCAGAGGAATGAGATTTGTGTTTGCATGCTCAGTGCCCTGGTCTGTGTTCCACCCTGGTTATTAAAGAGCTCCTCTGCTCGTGCAGGGAGCCCAGACACTGCAGGAACTGTGCCCTTCACAGCCAGCTCTGCTCAGCTCTGCTGCCTTTTGTTCCAGAAAGYTCTTGCCCTGTTTTGGGAGCTCAATGCCCCCGAGAGGGGCAGCTTTGGGYACATTTAATGCAGCACTGCCAGCTGTGCGTGGCTGGGGAGGAGGAACCCCTCCCAYGGGCAGCCTTTTGCCTATTCCCTGATGTGTGAAGGGAAATGAGCTCAGGGGGGGTTGGAAAATCAGCCTGCACACGGGATTTCAGCAGGGACCCCGGGGCAGGCRGGGCACGCCCTCACCGAGCACGATGGCCAGCATCTGGGTGGCTTTCTTCTCCTTCTGCTGGGACATCTTCCTCCTGATGACGGCCTTGAGCAAGTTCCTCGTCTTGCCGTTGGGCAGCGAGTGGATCTCGAAGACCCTGGCTGTGTGGTGGGATTCTTTGGCATGGCCATTCTTCTCCACCTTCCCGGGGCTGCTCAGGGGTGCCTGCAGGGTAGAGGTGTTGCCCCGATTAGAAGCAACTGGCACAATCAACTGGTGGTTACTTGGTGCTGTGGGTTTGAGGGCCGTTTTCTCAGGGGGACTGGTACTGGACACCATCTCCATTTCCATCTCTTCTATGTGACTCTCTGCCTCCTGGACAAGAATCAAATGTCCACAACATAATGACAGGTAAATACACAGAGAGGAGCAACGAACATTCCTTACAGAGTGAAGCTGGATGATGTTGGAGAATGGTCAGTCCCTCTTCTCCCTCCCTGCCTGCTGCCTGGAGGAAGGGCTGTGGTGTCTTTGGGTGTTTTGGGGCGGGTGGGATTGGCAGAGCTGCACTGGAGGATTCTCCTTTTTGGCACAAAGAGGCTCAGGAATGGGGGGAGACGCTGTCTCCGCTCTCCACAGATTTTAGTCAGGTTTTCAGAACGCAAGTAAATAAAAAATGGGATCAACAAGCTAAACCCAACAAAGCCAATGCAGTCCAAGATTTAAATAACAGAAAGGAGGAGGAAATCAAAAGCACAAAAATGTTCAAATGCCATGGCTTTTAGAGCTGATCTTTAGGTGAGCTTAATCTGGCTTTTTGAGCTCTGTGAGCTTAAACCCCCTGCTTCACTCCAAGGAATGGGAAGACTATTTAAATTTTGAGATTGAATGGTAACCTTTGCTCTGAGGTTTATTTTTCTCCCACCCTACATAAATGAACCTCGTGTCCTGAGGGAGAAGGGGAAGGCTGAAGGCTCTGGAAAGCTCCCACTTCTCTTGAACACTCACCACTTTGCGCTTATTAACTTGGAAGCTCCCATTGGACTTCACAATAACTGTGCAGAGCTTGACGTCTTCTGGATGAGTGCATTTGTCCTAAGGGGCAAGCACCAGCTCAGAGGTTACACAGGCAGAGAGGGGTTGGGAAGGGGAGCTGGTAAAGGGAGGCACGTGGGAATACAAAGGAATGAATCAGGAACTCRTCAGCGTGGCCGAGCAGGATGGAGAACTGCATGGAGAGCTGGAGGAGCAGTGGTGGGGGGCTGCTACCCCCCTGTGCTGCTCTCCAGAGGAGAGGAGGGAGGCCACGAAGCTCTGCTGGTGTCTGTGTGTCCCTGTCTCCTTTCCAGGCAGCACAGATGGGAGCTGGAGCCTCTGGGAGTGCACATCCCCCTGGCTGTGCTGTGTGTGCCGTGCTCTGACCGCTGGGACAGGCTGGTCCCTGCTGAGCTGTCCTTGCCAGGGAGGAGCTGTGCACCCCAGGCATTGCCACGGGGCTCTGGGGACACCCTGAAGCTCCCACAGTGGGGTTACAGGAGAGCTGGAGCGGGRCTTGGAGTGTAGGGCRSGAGGGAATGGCYGTAAGCTGAAGGAGGGTGGGTTTGGATTGGATATTGGGGGGAAATCCTTCCCTGTGAGGGTGGAGAGGCCCTGGCACAGGGTGCCCAGAGCACCCCATCCCTGGGTGTGTCCCAGGCCGGGTTGGATGGGGCTTGGAGCCACCTGGGATAGTGGATGGTGTCCCTGCCCATGGTGTCCCTTCTGACCCAAACCATTCCTTGACTCTGTCACTCTGCCTCACACAACGGTGCAGCCCCTGTTCTTGGGTGCCCCAGCCCAAGGCAGGGCTCTGGGTTACTGCAGCACCTCCTGGTGCACMTCTGCTGCTGGAACAGCCCCTGAGATCCAGGCAGGCCTGAGGAGCCCCAGGATGCGCCCCTGGCACCCCAAAGTGACCCCAACACCCACCTTTGGGGACCAGCGTTCAGCCTGGCCCAGGCAGGGTGGTTTGGGGCGGGAGCAGCAGGGCAGGGGGAGGATGCAGAGTGCTGGGTACCTTGAGGGGGGCCTGCGTGTCCGAGTCCAGCACGTGGCTGCTGCGCTTGGTGCTGACGCGCTTCCTGCGGCGCCGCAGCACGATGTAGATCTGCACGTACACCAGCAGCGTCACCATGAAGGGCACGTAGAAGGACACGATGGAGGAGTACACCACGAAGGCGGGGTTGCCAATGATGCACTCCTTCTCATCTGGAAGAGGAAAAAGCCTCTCAGGGTTGCTGTGCCCTCCTGCTGCTCCCCTTGGGCTGTGGGGAGTCGCATCACCCCAGAATCCCTGGCTGCTCCTTGCTGATCCCATGTATCCAACCCGGAGTTCCCAGGAAACCGCTGCCTCAACTGCCAGTCCTTTTCTCTCCTGCCTCAGGGAAGGTTTTGCCCCGTGCCCTCCCTTTTTCTATGTGTTTTAATAGGAGAAGGGTTTTGAATTTGCAGTGGGCAAATGTTGAGGTAACGCAGGTTGGTGCTGTGTGAACTTCTGCATCACCTCAGCTGTGGTGAGTCTGAAATCCCCGCTCTGGAACAGCAGGAGATGAACCAGACCCAGGATCAGGGTGCACAGAGTGGGAGATAACACCTCAGACACACCTCAGAGCTGACGCCAGGTTTATCCCTGGCTGTCTGGGCACACCCAGGAGGACACCAGGAGCCAGCTGCGGGTGGCAGAGCCCTCACCTGTGTTGTTGAGGCCGAAGAGGAGCGGGCAGGAGATGGCAAAGGAGAGCACCCACACCACGGCGATCATGAGGGTGACCCTGCGCTTGGAGCTGTAGCGGGTGTTGTAGAGCATGGGCATGGCCACGGCCGTGTACCTGCAGGGGACACACACACAGAGCCTGCTGCCACCCTGCTGCCACCCTGCTGCCACCCTGTCACCCTGTTGTCCCCCTGCTGTCACCCTGCAGGGCTGGCACTGCACCCACACGTCCCACAAGTGACAAGGCAGCTGCAGCCAGCCCGGAGGGGCGAGGCTGGGTCACTTCTCCTCCCCACCCCTTCCCACCAGCGCCTGCTGCMCCATCCCAGAGTGCCAGCACGAGGACCAGACCCGAGGGAACACAGAGACAATTCCATGTGCATCCCCAGGAGCGGGGTTTCTGTGCCTCCTGACAGAATTCCCTGCTCAGAGCTCACCGAGATCCTTTTGGCTGCTCTTCAAAGATCTCCCAGCATTTCCAAGCCTCGGAGTCCCGGATAAAACGCACACCGAGGTGGCTGGGACTGCCACCAGGGGTTGGGGTGGCACAGAGCCCTCACCTGTCGATGCTGATGGCACAGAGGTTGAGGATGCTGGCSGTGCACATCATGACGTCCAGGGTGACAAAGATGTCGCAGTGGATGCGGCTGAAGCGCCACTCCCCAACCACCTGCAAGGAGAGAACGGGGCTGGTGAGCGATTCCTGGGGCTGGTGAGCGATTCCTGGGGCTGGAGAGCAATTCCCTGGGGCTAGTGAGGAATTCCTGGGGCTGGTGAGCATTTCAAGGCAGGATGAAGGAAGGAAATACATTCATTTGAATGCCCAAGCACCTCCAATTGTGCTTACACCTTTTTCCCCGACAATTTTTCCA
>CADDXX010000450.1:404683-421597 GCA_902810485.1 Alauda arvensis
GGCTCCTGCAGGAGCAGTGACACAGAAATCACCCGGCAGAGCCCCGGGGGCTTTAAATAMCCGCGACTCCCCCGGGCACTGAGCGCTCGATGCAGCGGGGAGGTGACAGCAGGGGAGGTGACAGCCGTCACTGGGGGCTGCCACCAGTGACACCTGAGCTGARCACGGCTCCTCTGTGCCCTCTCCGGGCTCCACCAGGGTGCAGGAGCTGCAGGTTTGGCCACAGGGACAGAATTAGGGACAAAAACCCCGGCCAGGCTGGGGCTTTCAGGGGCTGAATTCTCATTTCCACACTGCATCCTTCACGTCTGTGAGACCAACAGCTCTGCCACCAGCTCCTCACAAAAACCTCGTGAGGATCTCCCTCCTGTGCCTTTCTCCTGGATCCCCACTGCCCGGATCCTCTGCTATCCAAAATACCAAAGGTGTATTAATGACAACTACTGAAAATCTCCCTCTCCTGCCTTTCTCCTGGCTCTCCATATCCTGTATCCTCTGCCATCCAAGATATCACACGTGTATTAATGACAACTATGGAAAATCTCCCTCCTGTGCCTTTCTCCTGGCTCTCCATATCCTGTATCCTCTGCTATCCAAGGTACCACAGGTGTATTAATTGCAGCTATTGAAAATCTCCCTCCTCTGCCTTTCTCCTCTTCTTTGGGATTCTGTGGGTGCAGGGCGAGCTCTGATCTCTGCAGCTTTTGGCACAGATGGGTTTTTCCAAGCCTGGAGCTGCTCCAGACACAGCCCACCGGAGCCCTTCTCAGCTGGCTGGAGAGGATGGGCAAGAAAAGGCTTAAAAAAAATCATTTCTGTCGTTGTGCTCTCAGCTTTGGACACACAACCAGAAATGTTGGGCACATCTCAACATTGAAGGATTTATTCCCTGCCTGTGCTCTCACACAGGGGTGGTCTCTGCCAGAGGCAGCTCCTCAGCCTGGCACATATTGGCTCTTATTAAATATTGCATTACTATAGACCCAACATCCTGTTCTCTACAAAAGCCCTTTTTTTTTCTTTTTCCCTCCTCATAATTCCTTTATCTGCACCCTAATGCCAAATCTCCCTGAYGAGATCTGAGCCTCTGACTAATCTAATAAATTCCCAGCTTCGTGAATGCTGGTGATCTGTGCTCCTTTGGAATCTGTGTTTGAGATCATCCCCAATGTCTGCAAATAACCCTTAATCACTCTCACAGCCAACTGGGTGATTCTTGAGGAGCTGGAAAGGTTGAACCTCCTCACTCCCCACCCCCCCTTAGAAATTTGAACAAAATATTTGATTTCAAGTGCTGGATAAAACGTGGAAAATATTGAAGGATTTTTTTTTTCGTTATTTGTTTTTGTCTGTCTGATGTTCACGTTTTGGTGCTTGGCATTTGAAATGTAAAACAATTTAATTGCAGAAGTTGGCTGTGTTAATTCCTTGGCAGAAGAAACCCTTTTTGCTTCCCCTCCAGCCCAGCTCCCCATGTTTATGCAGCACCCGGCACAGGGATCCTGCAGCCCTCCAGTCCTTCAGCCACACTTTATTAAAAGTAAATAATAATAATTCGGATTGGAGCCATCAAATATTTGCCCTGCACTTATGTCACCCAGCACTCACTGAACATCTGCTCTTTCCACTCCTCCCCCTGAGCTTGTTTGCAAAAACGTTTGCCAAAAGCAGCGAGTTCCAGAGCAGGGCTCTTTCATCCCCCTTTTCCTCAGATTGGTGGGACTTTGCCCCAAACCACCCCTGACTCAGATTTGCCACCGAGTCCCTGTGAGCAGCTTTGATGGGGATGTGTCAATCACTGATGCGGCTCCCCTGCCACTTGCCCGCGTTTAAAACTCCAGGAAAGCACTTAATGAATGATTGCGCTGTCCCTCGTGGCGAGGGCGCAGAGCCACGCTCCCATCTCAGGGAAAGGCTCCCAGTGCTCCTCCATCCAGCTCTCCTCAAATTTCAACCCCTAATGATCTTTAATCATTTAATCCCTGGGCTAAACCAGCTCAGCCCTTCCAATCCCGGCTCCCAGCACCCACCCCTGTCACCTCTGCAACGCAAAGAGCAGAGGAGGAGAAGGCGAGCTCTGCTCCTGGCTTCGTCCTTTCGCAGCTGCTCGCACCGAGCCGTGCGGGAACTGTGCCGGCTCAGCAGCTCTGGAAAGCAGCAGCTGCTCCCCGGAGAGCCCTGCTCTGCCCTGGGGCCTCTCCTGGACAAGTGCTGGCCTGACCTCCTCCCTCTGACCTTCCCGAGTGCTCCCAGAAGGGTTCAGTGCCTTTTATCTGCAATATTTTCATCCCTCCCTGCTCTGTCCCCTCCCTGGTGCTGCTGCCATCGTGTCCCCTCCGTGTCCAGCTCACCCCAAACACAGCCAACAATTCTCTCATTTGCTGCTGCTCCTTTTGCTCCCATCCTTGGGAGGATTGTTGTGTTCMGTTCCCCTAAGGGAGATGCTCAGCTGCTCACCCTGGGTGTTTTCCTGTGACCTTTGGGGAACATTGCTCCCTGCCTGGCCTTTGGAAGGGTTTGCCTGCTCACTCAAACTTCCCAGGAGCAGAGGGAAGTTTAAGTTCTCTCATGTTTGGTGAATTCTGGTAGTGGGAGGATTTTGCTTCCATTACATGTGGCACCATGGAGATTTTTTTCACCAGGTTTTCCAGGTGAAATTGTGGTTATTTCCCGGTGAAATCATGGCTATTTTCAAAGTGAAATCACTACTAATTTCAGGTGAAATGATGGCTATTTTGCCTCTGCCTGAGCCAAAACGTTACACAAGTGTTTTAGGGTTTTCTCTTGTTTTATTGAACTTCTCTCATTGAGTTCATTAAAACCCAGGCCAGCTCATGCAGGTGCTGCAGTGCAGCCACAGCTCAGGTGTGCAGCTCAGCCCAAGGACAGATTTGCACTTCCCAGCTCTCCAAGCCCTTGGCAGAGGATCCTTTCCTCACTTCATGGTTTTGGGCTGATCCTGCCCCCCAAAAAAAAACCCTTGGAAAGAGAAATATTTTCCTCCCATATTCCACAGAATTTGTTGGAAGCATCACTGATAAATCCCAGCCAGGGGAATCAACTGGGCCCTTCAGAGCTCCATTTTTCGGCTGATTTGAGGAATTTCTGCTGCTCTGTCCCAGCCCTGGCATCGCTGCTCACCCCCAGCTGCTGCTCTCCTGAATTTGATTTGGCTTTTACACAGCCAGCARAATTTCCAGCCTGCTGGGAAGTGCACACTCCATCCATTATGAGCCCAATTCCTGAATCCAGTGACAGTGAATTCCACGTGATTCCCATTTCCCTTTCATCCACAAAGTCATTAGCAGGGCTCCAGAAAGCCATGAATATTTTCCCCCTGCTTGGCAGGGAGCAGATTTTCCTTCAGATGGAGCTGAAAGGAGCKCTAATGTTTTTAATTAAGGTGCTGGGCACGAGTTATTGTGGAACTTCGGGCAGGACTAAACCCAGGGCTGTTTAATTCATCAGCAATAAAAATCACAGGGTGCAGGCACTAAAAGCAGGATCTGAAGATGGGTGCCCGGCTTGCTGGAGGTGAAAGAGGCACAGGAGGCCAAGCAAAGCCTCCTGCAGGCYTTTCTTGGTCATCCTAAAATAAATATTCTCTTTGAAGTGCTCAGGCACCACAGCTKGAGCCCGTGGTTCTCTCCAGGAAAAAATGCCCCAGAAATCCCTGATGTGATTTGCTCTGTGATCAGGGCTTGCTCTTGTTCCCATGCCTTTGGGTTTTTTTCCTTGGCACCAGGAATCAGACCCACTCTCAGGGTTGTCCCTCCTGACCCATTAAAGATGCCTTGGAATAATAATTGTGTGAGAAGGTTGAAAGCTGATGGACATGTGCAAGTTATTGAACTCTCTCTTTAGTAATTGCTTCGCCTGTTTGTGGGGTTTTTTTCCATTCTTTTTTCTAGAGAGTGTTTATTGTCTCTACAAACAAGCTCTCTTAAGCTGAACTTTGATGGTTGTGATTCTGAGGCCTCCTGAGTCAGAAATTCAGTGGTAAAAATTAAATTGCAAAGCATAGCCCCAAAGAATCCTGGCTTTATTATCATCATCATCTCCCCCTGTCATTTTCTGTTAGGGCTGTGATTCCCTAATTGATTCTTCCTTCACACTGGGAGAGAAACAAAATAAATCTCGAGATAAATAAAAACCACATCCGTGGCCAGGATGCAGCAGACAGCACATGTGGGCAGACATCCTCCCCTCCTGCACAGGGATCTCTGCTTCCAGCAGGGAAACTCSTTCAGGAGGGGCAGGCTGGGCTCCAGGCAGGGTCCCTGGGCTGTGCTGGGGGACCACGGGGAGGTGGCAGTGCCAGGAGTGAGCCCTGCCCTGAGCAGGATGTGCTCACTGAGCCTCTGGAGCACAGACAGGGGAGCCCTGAGGGGAGCAGTGATGGTGCAAGTGCTGGTGTGGTTGGATTTCCAGTGGGAACAGCTCAGGGTGAGGAGTTCCCAGCCAGCCCTGGCTCTTTCTGCTCTCCAGAACCAACACTGGGGTACCAATASGAGATATTTTCAAGGTGCTGCCTCATCCCACCACACCTGCTCTGTGTGCACACTTTCTTTGGCAGCAAGGACAGGGAAACCTGCCCAGTTCCCTGGGATCCTGCTCCAGAAGTGTTTGTGCCACCTGGGCTCTGGCTGTGCTGTGCTCTGGGATTCCCAGAGCTCCTTCTCCTCCCAAGGCCATAAAACCCCAACCTGTGCTGGGACAGAGGGGACCAGGACAGGCCTGGGACAGGCTCAGGGACAGCCAGGACAGGCCTGGGACAGGCTCAGGGACAGCCAGGACAGGCCAGGACAGGCTCAGTGTGCCCTGAGCTCAGCCCTGAGCCCCTCCCTGCTGTGGTTCCAGCCCTGGCTCTGTCCCTGCCCAGCAATTGCAGCAATATTGACCCAGTCCCAGCGATGCAGCAATGCCCAGCAGCCCTCAGCAGGGTTATCCACGGCTGTAAATCCCTGTGGGAGGGAGCTGCCYGTGGCCACAGGGGCTGGAATTTCCTCTCAGCCCTTGTCTTCAKTCTGGAAACAAATGCAGAGGCAAGGATGCCCCTCAGAAATCCAAAATCCTGCTCTGCTCCCATTGAGGAAAAGGCTCCTCTTTCAGTCTGGTGTTCTAGAGAGGAAAGAGAAACCTGACTCTCCCTGGTACCTTCTGTGCCATTTCAAAATAATAATAATAACAATAATAATAATAATAATGGTGATGCTTTACAATAAGAGCTGTCATGCTTTAATAACCTGCAGTTTYCCAGCCCAGGCCCCAGGCATGGATCACAGCCTGCTCTCCAAATGAAAATCAGCCAATGTGCAGGACTCCACTCACATGGAAATTCTGATGCTGGCTTTTTGATTCCCTCGTTAGTGAAATAAAGGAAACCCTGTAATTCTTCCAGTTTTGCCATCAGAGTGCAAATAAGGAGCTTTACACACGCCTGGACATGGTGGGCTGAGGTGTTCCTGTAGTATTTATTCTGATCACCATTCCAGCACTCACAAACACATTTTTAGAGCATCCATAACCTCATGGGGGTGATGAATGATTCATGTGCTGGGACATGAGTGATTCTTCCTGTTCAACAATATGGATGTGAGTGTGGGGGGGTTGTTTCTATTTTTAAGGGCTTTTAAATTAGCAAGTTCTTTATAATTGTGGCTTTTCAGAGCCGGGTGACTAAAATTCCCCTCCCAAACCTGTGTGGGGATGTCTCAAGGAGAGCRGGAGGCTGGAGGTGTCCCTGTCCCCTCTCTGGGTTGGGTTCCAGGGATGGAGGCAAGGCTGGAATTAAAAGGTTGCTCAGAGGAAACAKTTCCAACGTTGGACATCTAATTCCAGACTCCATCCCAGAGATAATCACATTTTTTTCTCAGCTGTCACACAAATATGCAGAAAGCTTGGAATAAACAGCTACAAAGGGGCTGGGGGGTCAGGGAGTGCTGGTGGCAGAGATTCCTGATGTGCTGGAGCTCCAGATTGCCTGAGATATCAAAMCAGGACGGAGCTGAGAGGAGCAATTTGCGAGGTGCCACGGTTTAGGTGACAGCTCCCAGCTCTCTGCTGGAGCGTGCCAGCTGAGCTGCAGCCTTCAGGGGAGCTGATTGGGGAACCTGAGCTGCTGCTCAAGGGCTCATTTCCCTGCCTGGAGCTGCAGATCGCACCCAGCACTCGCAGCTGGGGCTGATTTCTCTGATCCAGCCCCAGGGCTGGCACTTGGCAAAGCCAGGGCAGGGGGCAGAACCAAATATTGGTGTTTATATGGGAATTCATTGGGCAGGGAGTGCCTGCAGACCCAACAGAACCAAATATTGGTGTTTTTGTGGGAATCCATTGGGCAGGAATGGCCTGCACACCCTGGGAAAGGGAACAGACCAAATATTGGTGTTTATATGGGAATTCATTGGGCAGGGAGTGCCTGCACACCCTGGGACAGGGAGCAGAACCTGAGAGAGGGAACAGAACCAAATATTGGTGTTTATGTGGGAATTGATCAGGCAGGAATGGCCTGCAGACCCTGGGGCAGGGAACAGAACCAAATATTTGTATTTATATGGGAATTCATCAGGCAGGGAGTGCCTGCACACCCTGGGACACCTCACACCAAAACAGCTGAAGAGGCTGCAGAGAAATTTGAGGTAAATGAGAGCGAAAGGAGCTGTGAATGGCAGAGGATGCCCAGCACGGGCTGCTGAGGGTTTCTGTCATCCAGCTGACCCCGTGATCACCTTTCCCAGGCAGCTCAGGGGGTTTGTCCCTGCCCCTCAGGAGTGTGGCCATCCCCGAGCCGGGGCAGCCCTGCAGGGCTCTGAGCTCCGTTCTCACAGCTTTTATTGCTCCTGCAGTCTCTCCCTCTCCCCAGAACACATAAGGCTGCATTTACATTTTCTGAATGGACTAATCATGGCTCTCTGCTTTGATAAAGAAAGTGCAGCCTCCCACATAACCACATGGAAACCAACAGGGAAGAGTAAACCAGAAATAAACCCGTTCTGGGGGGTTGAGAGAAAAATACCCACCGGGATAATTGGGAGGGGTTGTACAGAGAGGCAGCAACTGAACACACAGTCACATCTTCAGGGRGGAAAAAAAAATAATAAATTACCACGCTAAAAATACCCAGGTGAAGGACAGCGAGAGAAAACATGATTGAAGCAGAACAATTGGGAGAGGAGTTAATAGTTATTAGCAATCACTTGGGATTGAATATAGGTTGGTTTTGTAACAGCACAGGGGATGATGCATCTGACAGGACTTAAACAATTGCCTCCCCCTTCCCCAGAGGATCTCGCTGGCAGCACCCTGGCTCTGYTCAGGCTCCTCAGGAGGCACTGAGRGTCCTGCTTGGTAAAAGACAGCCAAGTTCCATCCCAGACAAAGCTTCCCAAACCTATMTGCCGAGCCTGAATAAATTAGAGCCTGCAGCCCACTGTGTTTTCTCTTTGTAGCCTTAAAAAAAATAACCCTGGCGGGCCCAAGTCCCACCAGTCTGGGATCCTTTTATCCAATTTTGCCTCTGCCTGGGCAGGAGTGTGAGAATGGAGCAATGTTTGTGATGTTTCTGCAAACACTCCCCCACCACCCAACWGTCTGCTGCTTTCTGTGCGTTTATGAACAATCTGTGGATTCCTTTCCCTTGGAATTGCAATTCCCCGGTGGCCACAGCCTGTGGGGATGTTTTGCACCCAGACAYCCCGAGGCAGGAGGTTTTACAGCCCAGTGATCACTGCCCTGCACCCYCTGGCACTGCAAGATCAGCTCTGGGCATTGGGAAATCCAAAAGTGAGCCCCAGAGTCCCTGGGTGTTCACAAGGAATTTGTGCACAGAGGGTGAAATTGAAAACGAGTTCTCCTGAAAGGATTGAGAGGGGCCTGAGCCAAATCCCTCCTGTTCATTACTGCAGAGCTGCAAAGCCCTGAAGATAAGTGCTTTTCCAAGGGGGTTTTTTTGGGCTGTTTTAGAGAAATTGTGCCTGGTGACTGTTCCAGAATGATCCTTGTGGACATGTGGATATTCCCTGCTCCCATCAGCTGGGCTKGCAGCTCTGAAGGAGCCAGAGGATGGGAGGGTGGGGATTTGCTGATGCAGAGCCAAGGATGGGTTGGAGGAGCAGAACAGCCAGGGGATGGCACTCTGTGTGCCTCGGAGGGGGAACAGCTCTGCCCTCCCTGCTCTGGGCTGCAGAGTGAGGGCTCTGTGCTGCTCCAGCTGCAATTCCCAGCAGGATTGTCCCTGTGAGAGCCCTGCCTGAGGGACAGCGATCCCAGCACAGCCCGGGGGTGCCATCAGAGCCGAGTGTCACTGCCAGTGTCACTGCCAGGCGGGTTCTGCCCCTGGAGCAGGGCTCAGCACTGCAGAGCTCTCTGTGTCCTGCTGCCTCTGCTCTCACCTCTGTGGGCACAGATCCATCCATCCCCAGGCCTGGCAGGCTCAGGGCTGGGGGATTTGGGCTGTGGGATGGGCACAGGGGACACTGAGGGTCACTGATGCCACCCAAACCCTGCCCAAGCCTCTGCTGCAGGGTGGCACTGGCACAGGAGCACAATGGCACAGGGCAGGAGCTCTCCTGTCACCTGAAATACACCCACACTGACGGCTCCCCTGCTTTTGTGGGGCCACCAGCTTCTCTCTGAAGCCCAAAACTTGCACATTTTGCTTTCCAGTGTGGCAGAACCTCTTTTCCACACACAATTTGTGTGTGTGCCCTCTTTTCCACACACAATCTGTGTGTGTGTGTGTGTGTGTGTGTGTGTGTGTGTGCCCATGGAAGTTAGGTGGAAATGTGGACAGCACAGCAGATTTTACACAGTTCTGGGTTCATAAATCAGTAGGAAAGCCTCCTACAAAACTCTGTGCAGAAGGAAGGAGGGAAGGCTTGAATGTCACAGAATTTCTGTGGTGTGGAAAAAAAGTAAAAGAGTGGGGGAGAATAAAAATCACAGTGGTCTTTACTTCACGGAGYCAGAAATATTGCCAAGAGGTTGGGTTTTTTCCAGATTACTACAAGCAATCCCTTCCAAAGAGATAAAAACCAGGGCTGGGGGTTCTCAGCACCACCGTGTGTGTAAAGAACAATAATTCCATGRRACCCTGAGCGTGCAGGAAMSCCAGCCCACGCAGTTGTGCGTGTGWAATCTGCCTGACCAGCTCTATTGTAACCCGGGGTGCTTCTAAAACAACCCGAGCTGGTTTTCTYTCCACTGGAGGAGCAGCGATTCGTGCTGGGAACTCGGCAGTTCCGTGCCTGGCATGTGGGAAAGTCGGGATGGGAGAGAGAGAGACGTGAGAATCACCAAGTGGGGATGTGTTACCTCGTGTAGAAACAACCCACGGGCAGCAGCCCGGACCAAAAATACCCCGGTGCTGAGCGGGAGCCAGCGCCGCGCTGGGGTTTGAGTCCCTGCCCTAAAGACCCACTTCACACCCCTTTAAAACGGGACCTAGAACTGAGGGGGCAATGGGGAAAAAAAGAAAAAAAATTCAGATTGAGACAGAGGTGAGTGTGAACCTCACACAAAATCTGCCGGCAGCATCCAGAGAAGAATTTCTGAGAGGTTTCCTTGCAGGGGTTCTTCAGGAACGGGTGGCAGATCCCCTGCTCTCCACTGGGGAAGGTTTTCTCCATCTGGCGCTGAGCATTAAGGATAAAAGGAAGCCGGTTTTGCCTCAGCAGGTGTAATAAAATGAGTGTGGTAAGGGGGGGAAAAAAGAGTGTTTTCTCTCAAATAATTTGACTGAACAGCTCCTTGGGGAGCTGGATTGTACCTACATTCTATGCTCTGCACACATCTCCTCCTCCACTTCTCCCTGTCACCGTCTCTCCATTGTTAAACATCAAACTTCCAAAAACGAGCCGAGCTTCTTAGCAACTCCGAAAGCCTCTTTAGCATACAATAACAACTGTTTGTTGCCTTGCAGTGAGTGCTTTGGATGGGGAAATGAGACAGCCTGAATCTCAGTTTGAAAACCCGCTCTCACCTCTTCTCTCGCGGAAGGGAACAGCTTAATGGAGCTTTCCTGCCGTAATGACAAATATTTCCCTTTTTCTCCTGCCTTTATTTACACCTCTCGGCAGCGGTGATCACAGCAGCCGCCGCTGCCTGCGCTCCCTCCCCGGGATAGTCACATCACAACATTTCCCTTTCCTGGCACAAAAAGCACCACGCCAATCTCTTACCTTCAAGCCATACGAGTCCCTCGAGCGGAGAGGTGCGAGCACTTTGCGCCAGGTATATCCAAAACGCCACCACTCTGCCCCGTGCCTCCTCCCCGAGCTGTCCGAGGCTTTCAGGCTCACTTTTTGGCGTTCAGCATCCGCGCACAAGCAGAGGAGCGGGAGGGAAGGGAGGAATCACCTGCCTGGCCCCTGCCAGCTGGGAGGGAACCCTCGCTGGGCTCGGCCCGGTCTGAGGCAGCCGCTGGAAGTTCAGGAGCCGGGGCAGCGGCTCCCGGGGAGCGGCGGTGCCCGAATCCCTCGCAGCGATGCTCCGGCCATCTCCCTCAGCAGCGCAGCGCCGGCCGCAGGGGCAGCAGCTCCGTCTCCATCTCCCCCAGAGCCCCGGGCGGAGCCGCTCCTTCCTCCCCGCGGATCCCAACAACCTGTTCCCAACTCCGGCTGCCCCGGGATGCCAATTCCCGCAGCGCTTCCCTCTCCGCCTCGCCCGCCGCTGCCGCTGCCGCTGCGGGGAGGGGAGAGCAGAGCAGAGGAGGGGAGGGGGCGAAGTTTCCTCCCCCGAATCCCACGGACTCGCCCCGGCACCKGGGATGGGCGGCTCCAGCCCCGGGGATGCGGTACCGGCCCCGGGACGGAGCGCGGGGCCGGGGGGGCTCAGCCGCTGCCAGCGCAGCCCCGGAGAGAGGAGAGAGATGGGTTCCCACCCCCAGGAACCCCTCGGGGGGGAGCAGCCCTGCCCTGCGGGCTGCCCTGCCCCGCGCAGGCACTGCCGGGTGAGCGCCGGGGAGGAATGGCAGGGATGCTCGGGCAGGGATGCTCGGGCAGGGATGYTCTGCCGGGGATTTTCTGGCAGATATTCTGTCGGAGATGCTCGGTCAGGGATACTCGGTCAGGGATTCTCGGTCAGGGATGCTCTGCCAGGGGATGCTCTTCCAGGGCTGCTCGGTCAGGGCTGCTCGGGCAGGGGATGCTCTTCCAGAGGTTCTCTGCCAGATATTCTCTGCCAGGGATCCTCGGTCAGGGGTCCTCAGTCAGGGATGCTCTGCCGGCGATTCTCCGTCAGGGATTCTTTGCCAGGGATGCTCGGTCAGGAATGCTCTGTCAGATATTCTTTGCCAGGGATCCTCGGTCACGGATTCTCTATCAGATATTCTCTGTCAGATATTCTCCATCAGAGATTCTCTGCCGGGGATTCTCTATCCGATATTCTCTGTCAGGGGTTCTCTATCAGATATTCTCTGCCAGGGATGCTCGGTCAGGGATCCTCGGTCAGGAATGCTCTATCAGACATTCTCTATCAGATATTCTCTATCAGGGGTTCTCTGCCAGGAACGCTCCCTGCCCTCCCCGCGCTCCCGGCCCGCTCTGACCCCCGAGGTCAGGGCAGTGCCCCGCTGCTGGCCCGGCAGGAACACAGGGAGCGGCTCTCCAGCAGGGATTTCAGTGTGAGGGAGGGGGCTGGAGGCGTTACTGCCCCTGTGAACAGCTCCTAAAGCTCCGGAGTGAGGGARCGGGGCACCGAGTCCTTCCCAGCGCCAGCACGTCCTGGGGAGCTGCTAAAAACCCCGGCTGGAACTGCCAGCAGCGCTCCTTGTTTAAACACTCCCTGAGCTGCTGGAGAGATCTCTTTGCAATTCAAATACCAAGAGAAACCATTCCCTGAAAGCGCGGCTGCTGTTGCAATATTTTAATATCTTCTTGTGGCTGAATGTCCCTAACACAGCTCACTTGCAGAGCATCAGCAGCCCCTCACCTGAGGGGTGTTCCCTAAGAAAGCTCCTCTATTCCCAGTAATGGCCCAAAACCTTTTCTGAATGTATTTTTCGTGATATCAAACAGCCCTAGGCAAAGAGAGAGCAGAGTGAAACCCCTGTCTGTGGTGAGGCTTTAAAGAAATTCAGTTTCTGGGGGTTTTCTCCAAATTTCAAATGCTGCTTTCAGCCTCTGTGGATGCAGGAACCCTAAATCTCCCGGGATGTTGCATTCCTGAATCGCTGTGTGCACACTCTTGACTTCCTGAGTCATCCCCAGTGCTGAAGTCAGGCTGAATTCTCCTGAACTTTCCAAGTGCCACTGCAATCATTTCCTTTTTATCCGATTTATGTGAGTTTTGCAACGCCAAGGCAGCCAAATGAGCTTAGCACAGAGCAATTATTTCTTCTGGAAAGCAGGGCAGCAAGAGCTCTCAGACTTTTTGCTCGCCTCAAAAGAAATAAATATATTTAATGGATGGACTTCTCTGAGATGTTTACACTTTCTCTGAGGCCAAGRAGAACCTGTCCTCTCCTCAACTCCTCGGGCTTCCAGTTGTATCACAAGAATATTTCCCATCCAGCCACCCATAAGGAAATCAGCTCCGATGTGAGTCAGGAAAAGAGCAATTGAATCGCTGRGAACGAGGGAGGTGTTTAATGGACGAGCTCTGGGTCTCACCGACTCTTTGCCACCTGCCTTGGCCTTGTGATGTACAGCCTTTAACTGCTTGTGAAACTCATCTCTGGGTGGGGTTTWTTTTCAGTCCTACCAAAGAAAAGAAGCATTTATTCCTTCCCCTGGAAAACGATGGATTAAAATAATGGTYGGCCTGATGGGAGATGTGCTACAAATCACGCCTGCCTTGGCCAGAAGTGCKCCTTGTCTCGGGCTCTGTGATGGGGAGGGCTGGAAACAACTGCAGSAGGCTTTAATCAGGTGCTGGAGATGTCCTGAGGAAGTTTAAAGGGAGATTCATTTCCCTTGCATTCCGGCCCAAGGATTTCAATAAATGCCCTGGAGCCAGATGAATCACGGGAGAAAATGAAGCTCAATAACAAGAAAAACCGGTGGATAAAAGAAAACCAGCACCTGAACCCGAAGCCAAAACAAAATGAAACTTCAAACCCACGAGTGCATGGGTATAAAACCTTTTCTTCTCAGGGCTTTTCTGGTTTGTGGAGYGCTGTTCCTGGGGCAAACATCCTGAAAATTGCCAAAATACTGGCAAATATCCTGAGTGCTCTGTGTTTCCCTACCATGTGTTCTGTTTTGCCCGTCAGATGTGCTGTGCTTTTAACGAGGCTCTGACTCATCAGCCGGGAGGAGCCGATGGTCTGAGGGCTCTGAGTGCTGCAAAGTGCCACGGAATGTGCCTCCCCTGATTGGAAAATTGCCGGTTTCGGGTCCCCAGATTGCAGGCAGAGGTGCCTGGAGTGCCCTGCCCTGCTGGAGCCCCCGCGGGACGGGCAGCTGTGTAAAACACCGAATTCCACCCCATTCCTGGGGCTCCCGAGGAGGGTTTGGTGCATTCCCAGGGCCCAGCTGCTCACACAGCTCTGGGATTCRCTGCTCCAGCTCGCTTCAAGTGCAGGAGATCAATCGCCTTGGGTGGGAGACCTCTCCAGGAGCCAGGATGGGTATTGATATCTCTGGGAAGGAAATGAATTCTCCTCTCCTCGCAGATGCCCAGGGATGGGCCAGSAGCAGGCTGTTACTGCCATCAATCAATAACGTCAATCGTGGGCTCAAAATGTTTATTTTTTTCCCCCCAAAAGCAATAATCACCAGAAAGTTCTATAATCTGAGAGGGAGGGCTGGGAAAGGGAYGTGACCTGCCCATGCCACTGATTTCCTGGGGGGGCACATTTTGGCTTTTTCTCTGTCTTAGCCTGAAGTTAGGGCAGAGTTTTGGGTTGTCACGTGGAGATGACAGGTATTTGATATTTTTTTTAATCAATTGTCATTTCTCAGTGCTGCTTTTATCCCCTGAATGGGTCTGTGCAGCCCCCAGAGGATCTGAGTGAGGGAAATGCTGCCRGTGCCTGTTCCAGCAGAGCAGAACTTGCTGTGCTGCTGCTCCCAAACCTCTGGAGAGCAGAGCCAGGCTGGGAGCAGAGTCCATCCCCACGGATTTGGGGATGGAGGGCTGGGCTGTGCAGGCTGGGCTGGCACAGCTCACACTCCAGAGCAGCTTTTTGGGGGAGCTCAGAAGCTCTCTTCATTTCCTCGCTGTGGCCAAGGACAAAAGATGTGCTGCTAAAGGGATTCCGAGCCTGGGCCTTTGTTCCTCTCCCCAAACGCAATATTTTGCAGGACAGATAAGGGCAGGAGGAGGAGGAGAATTTCAAAGCACCTGGCCAAGAGCAGGTTATTAATTCTGATTAAACCTGAAGGAAATTCAGCTCCTCGCTGCTCCAGCACCCCCGGGGATGCTCAGAGCTGTGKCTCAGCACGGGAGCAGAGAAATGTCAGGCTGTGAGGGCCCCCAAACATCTGAGGGTCCCAAATTTGGGGTCCTGACTCGGTTACTTTAAAAAACAGAAGGAGATGAGCGTTCCTGTTCTCTCCATCCCTTTGTCTGGTGCCTTCTCTGCTAACAAAGGCCCTTGGGAACCTTGAGTGTTGGCAATCAGGCTTGGCAAAATTCACCTGCATTGCAAGAGCCTCTCTTCTGCCTTTCCTGAGGTGTTTGTTTTTTTTTTTTTTCTTTCTTTCTTTCTTATTTTTTTCCCCTTTTCTTGCCTCCTTGTTATTTTTGCGAAGCTCGGCAGCCGGTGAAGACGTGTAATTAGAGTTAATTGTGATTGCTCGGTGATGCAACAGCCCCCTGCTGACTCCAGGGTGGGGATGGGGATGGGAATGGGAATATTTCAGCGGGACTGAGTCCCCACAGCCCCCAGGGCTGTCCCGCTCCCAGGGGGAGGTGGCACTCTCACCTCGGGCAGGTGAATTCCGTTTTCTGTTTGTTTTCGCGGATCCCTGGTGCTGATCGATGCTGCAGCTGCGGTTTTCCCYGCCCGAGGCCCGGGGGGAGGCTGACACCGCTCCCACAGACGATCAAAGCCGCTCCTGTCACATCTCCCGGCCGAACACCCGGCCCCGAGCCGGCTCCTGCCCTTCCCAGCATCCAGAACCCTGCGGGAATTCTGCCTCACTGCGCCTCTGCCATGCTGGGRTTTCAGAGGGATCTGCATAAAACAACCTCCCTGCCTTTCTGAGGGGGGAAAAAGGCGTTTTAATGACATCCAGAATCGCTAATTGACATCGTCCCGGGCTGCCGCAGTGCCCGCTCAGCGGACAGTCCGTGGTGCTCTGCCCTGCTGCGCTGATGGGGGTTTAATCGCAGGATTTTTTTGGGGCAGCGCAGGTTTTAAAGGAGGCGCACGAATCCCAAACAACAGTCCCACCCTCAGGAGGGTGTTATGGTGCGTGTTCCTTTTTCCCTGTTCCTGCCCAGGCCAGGATGGATGAGGCGCAGGAAACAAAAGTCCGAGTTGGTGATTTTTTATCTCTGATCTGTTCACAGAGCATTTACAGACCCACGGCCCTGAGCTCGCACCAGCTGCTACAGAAACCTGGCGAAATGGCCAAACCTCGAGGTCTTTAAGCACTGTTTACCCAATAATGAGGTGACACCTCTGTTGTTGGTGTTTGTGACCCAGTGATGGCCACTAAAGGGCTGCAATGGGGACATTTTCACCCAATTACAGAAAACCACCCAAACCCAGCAAGAAGAAGGTGAAAAGAAGGATTCAGACAATGCCTTAAATCCTCCATCTTGGCTCACACACATTGCTGTGTACTAAAACCTTAAACCTCGAGCTTTTCACCCCGTGAGATCACACACTGCTAATCAAACTGCTGAGAGCAGTGACAGATTTATCTTTACAAACGAACTCTGGCTCTGCTGGGGGATAAAACCAGCACTGCGAGAGAAAAGGAACAATGGGAAGGATCCCACTGATGGATGGAAAAGAAGAGATTTGCTTTTACAAACAAACAGTGGGTTTGCTGATCGATGAAATTGGATTTTGAAAGATGAAAGATTGGTGGGGAAAAGCATCAATTCCATAAGAATTACAAATTAAAAGGGGGGTTACAGGTTAAAGGGGAATATTTAGGTATGAGGTGTTTCAGGAAGTCTGCCCCTCTCAAGCACCTCAGCCTATGGGGAAAGAGAGAGGGAAATTGGGATAAAAGGAGGCTGCATCCTCCAAAAATTGGAAAAACCCCAGGGGAAATGTCCCGTGTCCTCTCCCTTTATTCCAATAATATAACAGCACTCCTCTGTCTCTTTTTGCACACAAACCTCAGGCGTTTGTGGGTTAATTCCCACACCAGGGGCACAGACGGGCCCCTCTCGGTGCCACACACACACCCAGGGTGTGAGGCAGGGCTGGCAGCGGGAGCCGGGCGGGATTCGGGATGCTCAGAGCCCGGGGAAAGGCGGCTGCGAGCTGCGCCTGCTGGGGCTGAGAGAAAACCCCAGGGACAGCCACCCACGGGCCACAGGCGGCTGCTGCTGCTGCTGCGAGACAAAGCTCTGAATAGATTACAGCAAAATCGCTCCTGGCAGCCGCGGGTTCCGGSCCCCTGGGCAAATCCCAGCGGAAGCCGCCTTATTCACACCGTGGATTTGGGCTGCAAAGGGCGTTTTTGGGGTTCTGTGGGGGAATCTGCCTGTTTCACACCATGGATTTGGGTTGTAAAGGGATTTTTTGGGGTTCTCTGAGGGAATTTACCTGTTGCACACCATGAATTTGGGTTGTAAAGGGAATTTTTGGAGGTTCCCTGAGGGAATTTACCTGTTGCATACCATGAATTTGGGTTGTAAAGGGAATTTTTGGGGTTCTGAGGGGGGATTTGCGTGTTCCACACCCTGAATACGGGTTGAAAAGGACATTTTGGGGTTCCCTGAGATCTCTGCACGCTGCTGCCAGCTCCGACACGAGGGCCATTCCTCCTCACCCTGCCCAGCCCTCAA
>CADDXX010000450.1:426374-437911 GCA_902810485.1 Alauda arvensis
ATTTGGGCTGCAAAGGGCGTTTTTGGGGTTCTGTGGGGGAATCTGCCTGTTTCACACCATGGATTTGGGTTGTAAAGGGAATTTCTGGGGGTTCTCTGAGGGAATTTACCTGTTGCACACCATGAATTTGGGTTGTAAAGGGAATTTTTGGGGTTCTCTGAGGGAATTTACCTGTTGCACACCATGAATTTGGGCTGCAAAGGCCATCCCTGGGGTTCTGTGATAAAAGTTGCCTTTTTCACACCGTGAATTTGGGTTGTAAAGAGAATTTTTGGGGGTTCTCTGAGGGAATTTGCCTGTTCCATACCCTGAATACGAGTTGAAAAGGACATTTCGGGGTTCCCTGAGATCTCTGCACGCTGCTGCCAGATCCGACACGAGGGCCATTCCTCCTCACCCTGCCCAGCCCTCAACTGCTGCCGTTTATTCCCCCCCAAAACGCCTCTTTGGCGTTTTCTCTCAGACCCAGCCCGCATTAATCACCAGAATTAATGATTATTAATGATTATTAATGATTATTAATGATTATTAATGATTATTAATGATTATCGCTGCAGGAACACTTCGGGAAGGGCCCCAGCCCTGCCCGGGCACTTCGGGATCGATGCTCAATGATTTTTAGGCTTGAGCAGGAACCGTTCCCTCGCTGCTGCTCTCTGCCCAAACGCGCTCAGCTCATCCAAACCCAGCTCAGTTTAAAGCTCTCGGCCTTTCCTGGGGCACAAAACCCTTCCCCAACCCGCGGCTCTCACGTGGAGGCCGCTTTCCTCTCTCTCTTTTTTTTTTTATTTTTTCAGAAATGAGATTCACGAGCTACCTGGATCCTCTCTGCACTTCGGGAAATAATTACTTTACGCAATATAATTTGCTTAAAACCATGACAGTTTTAACTATAGTTTAAGGCTAAATGACTGCTCAGCAAGACAGCTGGTAAAATTCACCCTGTAATAAGACTGCAGCAATGTAAACAAGCCCAGCCCATTTAGGGCTTTGAGTTAATATAGACGTCAAATACTCCCAATATCTCTAAATTCCCCAAACCACCAGGCACCTCCCTCCTTTGGGAACGTGTTTGTAACTGATCTCATCCCTTATCACCCGAACGCGCCGCAAATGTCCGTTCTGAATCCATAGAATCGATTGTGTCGGGACGTAAATTGAATTAACCTCGGAGGAAACATCAYCCCGAGTGYTGGAGAGYCCCAGGCAGGGGTGACACAGGGGGCGAGGAGCGGCTGGAGGGGATTCCAGCCCGGGCTCTTCCTCGCTTGGAATGCGGCTTTTCCCAGAGAAAACGCGGCCTGAAGTGGCCAAAAACAACAGTTCTTAACTTTTATGACAAACCCTGCCTCGGGGATTTTCCCTCTGTTCTGCAGAGCTCTTTGTAGGAGATAAAAATCTTAATTTTAAGATCTTATCTGAATTTGCTGTCTCAAGCTCGGGAGCTCGGAGGACTCCAGCCGTGCGAGAGCCACCACCAAACCAGGTTTAGGTGACAAGACTGAGTCTTTCCTCTCAAATGCTGACAAATGTGAACAAAACCAGGCTCGGGACTTGCTAAACCGCTGCTGTTCGCTCCCTTTTCGGTCCTTGGGAGGGTCTGAACCCGCCACAAACCAGCCTGGGGGGCAACTGCAGGTTGTATTTCTCGAGAAGCCGAGTCACATTCCCAAAAATGAACCCCCCGTGCAGGCTGAGCAAAGCCACAGCGTTCCGATTCCACTCCCGAGCAGCAGGGAGGGATCTCTGGGGCCCGATGTCCTCTCCCCTGCTCGGTTAATAACCTCCATCCCACCGCAATTACGGCGACAAAGCCCAAAAATTCATTTGCAGCCGCTTGAGTTGCGGTGATTTGTTGGGGGGTAATTATCTTGCCGCAGTCTTGAGGATGGAATAATCGCCCTGATTTGCATAATGAAGGCACGGGAGCTTTTGGAGCCGGGGTTGCTCTTAGCAGATGGCCCTGGCGGGGGAGGTGCGAGCCCTCCCCTCCTGTCTCTCTCTGCCTATAGCAAAAGTTTACTGCCTTCTACTAATTAAGCGTAATTTACATTAATCCGGAGAGTTCTTTCTGCTCTGCTGAGGGCAGGGGCAGCCCTGAGCCACCTGTGCCGCTCAACAGGAGCTGGGAGAGGCCCCAAAACCGGGAATCTCAGAAGGATTTTGGCTGGGGAGGGCCTTAAAAATCCTCTCGTTCCGATTTCCCATGGGCAGGGACACCTTCCACGGGCCCAGGCTGCTCCGAGCAGAGCTGATAACTCCACACAACGGGATGGTTTCACCCTTTAAATCAAATTWTTCCAAATAAAACCTAAAAAAACCCCCATCCAAACACGGTCTGGACGTGCCCTTGTGAAGAAGGAACGGGATCCATAAAACCTGAGAGCTTCCCTCCGTAAATGCGATTTCTCTGAGTGCAGATTTAAAACCCACACATGTCAAAAAGGCTTGGAAATGTGCTCCAAACCGAGATTCTGACTTGACATTTCTGAGCCCTGTGCCTTAAAAACGACACCAGCGCTTTGCATCTGCCTGTAACGTCCGTTCTACCCCAATAATTAGCGGCAGCGTGTAATTAGCTGAGCGTTCTGCAGCTCTGCCTGTCACCACGGAAATGGGGCTGTTCCCCTGGAAGGGTGAACGCTCACGGGCTCTTTCTTCGCCTGAACTCGGAGTTTTCCACCCTTGGCTCACAATTTTATCGGTAAAACCATCACACATGAGGCAGAAATCAGCAAAAAATTCTGAAGAGTCTCATCAGGGGCGTTTCACCTTTCCGAAGGACTCAATCTTGCTTTTAGACCCATCCTCAAAGGATTTTATTCCCTTAAAATGGGTGGGGGGGAAAAAAGCACAAACTGCCTTTTTCTTTCTTTTTTTTTTCCTTTTTTTTTTTCCAAGTGTAATTTTTAATTACGCTTCTAATTAGGGGGGGTGGGGGRACCTGTCACGGAAATGACATCTTTTGAGTTGTCACGAGCAGSAAAGGTGAAACTTGGCGCTTCGTTTTCCATTGTCAGCTCCTCTCCTCGGAATCGGGATGGGTTTTTTATCCATGGGGCATTTTGTTGTGCTAACAAGGGAAAAATCAGGATCTAAGGATGCTCCGAGGGTGGGAAATCCAAAGCAAATTCCACAGATTGTGCCTTTTTTTCCCCCCACTTCTTCCATCCTTGAGGAGAGAAAAGCTCCTTATTGCGGATTTCCAGCGGAAATCTCCTCCCAGCGCAGGGGAGAAGGGGATGGGGTTGGATTGGCGGCGGTTTCTCCTCTCCGGGCACCCCCGAAGGGGTTACAGGGCCGGGATTCTCATCCCCGGCTCTCGCAGCCCCTCCGTAAGCCTGTGCAAAGTTCAGCGGGAGCCTCACCTGTGTTTGCTGCTGCCTCGGGCCCGCAGGAGCCGCTGCAATAAAAGCGGCAAAGGTCAGCGCTGAATGCCTGATGAGCAGGGGCTGCCCTGGGGACAGCCAGCACCCCCAGGCCTGCGTGTTCCCTGAGTCTGGCCCAAAACTCCCAATGAAACACCAAAACCCGCCTTATTTAGGGGGGGAAAGCATCTTCTGCAGAGCATTCCCACTCATTAATTCCTCCATCACCAGTAAAAGCTTGTTGCACGAGTTGGTAAATCGGGTTTAAACGGCGAATCGACACTTGGAGATTATCTCCACTCTTCGCTTCTTTTTTTTTTTTTTTTCCCCTTTTATTTTGAATTCGTTTCAGGCTCAGCCGCGGAGCCTGCAGGATGGATCAGCGCTGCAATCAGAATCCTTATTAAAAAAAAAAAAAAAAAAAAAAAAAAAAAAAGAGCGGGATTGAGCTGCTAATTCCACAGAGCCATTCTGCAGCTCGCAGCTCTCTCGTAATTCAGATTCAATCAGCGAATAAATATGATAACAGGCTGCTGTTTATTGAACCAACAGACGAGGAAGCTCTGTCTTTAGGAGCAAAGCTTTGGCACAGGCGGCTGGGCCGGGATTTGGGAAGCAGGRGATGCTTTTGTGGGGTATCCAGGCGTTTTCCCTGCCTGACCCTTCCACTCCATCAAGCAACCCCCCATCCCTGCTGTGTGCTGTGGCTGTGAGCCCGTCCTGGCTGTCAGACAGCCCCATCGATCCCCGCATCGATCCCAGCATCGATTCCCATCGATCCCCATCGATCCCAGCATTGATCCCCACTGCGGGTTCCAGAGAGCGCTCCCAGCCCGGCCGATCCCTGGGAAGGCAGGTGACAGGGACAGAAGGGACAAGGGGATCTGTCGGCAGCGAATCCAGCAGGATCTGCCCGTTCCCGGCCGGGATCTGAGCGGTTCGGGAAGGCCCCAGCACCTCCTGCCTCCGGGGAGAGCCCGGAGCATCCTCAGCTCCTGCTCCCCGTGCCGATAAACGCCGGGCAGGGAGAGAGGAGCCGGGATCGCCACCATTTGTCGGCACAGGAGATGCCCCATTCCCGCTTTTCTTGCGTTAAAAGCTGCCCGGGTTCCGCAGCAGGAAATCCCCCCGGCGCTGAGCTCCTGGGGACAGGAGTCAGCTGGGCACTTTGCTCTCCCATCCTCTGCCATCAGGGCTCTAAAGCCGAGCCTTTCTTTAATCCCCGCTCTGCCAGCACCYCCAGCAGTGAGCCAACAGCCGCTCATTAGGGCAGAGGTGGCCCTGTGTTAATTAGCACAGGAGCCGGTCCCGGGCTGGTTCCGAGCCGTGGCTGAGAGCTCGGGGCGTTCTCCTGCAGGGATTTGCCAAACTCGGGCAGGAATGGCCGGGAAAAGCAAGGATTTAACCATGGAAAAGCGCTGCTTGGAGAGCGGCCCTGGGGTTTGTCAGTGGGATGTGGCGCTGARCTGCAGGACTGGAAAACAGGGAGAGCTTTTCCTCGGCCTCTCAGTGGAGGGATGGAGATCTTCAAAATCATCCAGTTTTTAATCCCATTTTAATCCCATTTCAGAGCAATCCCGTGTAAAGTTCATTCCACAGCTCCCACAATTCCCACGTGCTCTGCTCCTCCTGGACTTTGGTTTTCTCGCAGTCAAATGAGAGTTGCCGATTGTTTCTTTTTCTCCAAGTTGACTTTCCACCACCAAGAGGAGGAAAAATGCAGAGATTTAGGGCAGGATGGGAAGGGAACTAATCACTTCAGACATAATTAGCAAGGGACTCTCGCAGGGACATCCTCCCCGGGTAATTGCTGCTCATTTTCAGCCGTGGATACAGGAAGACAAAATAGTTTCAGGGAGATTTTTTTCAATTCCTTGCAAAATCCTGCGAGGAGCATCCGGCGTTGGAGTGGGGAGGGTGGAAAGGAGGGATTTACAAAGTATTTAATTAAAAGCATTTAATTGAACAGTTTTCCCCCAGTTTGGTTTGGGGCTCCTCAGGGATTTGCCTCCTGCTCTCCGTGCAGGTGCAGATGCTGCGGAGTCTCCGCTGCCACGAACCCATTTCCTTTTGGAACATCCCAGAATCATCCCCAGGACTGCTCCCGGCAGGGACCACCCTCAAAACGCCAAACAGAGTTAATTTGGAAGCTGTGCAATACCAGATTAACTCAGCCACCAGCAGCATCCCAACCAGCCCTGATTATTTACCTCCCCAACTCGCTTTAAAACATTAAATTTGATTTTTTTTTYCCTCCCTGCAGAAGAGCCCCGGCAGTGTGAGAGCTGCACAAGGCATGTGTGCTCCTGCAGCTCATGACTCCAGCGCTGTGAGTGACTTGTTCTGTTAGCATGATAAACACATGCTGGAGAGGAACAGCACTAATTATGACCCTGTCACCCTTCATCAGCTCCCCACTAATTGTTTTGGCTTTTTTTAATCTCAGTGCCTGGAGATGAAACATGATGTTTGGTTCTGCAAAGGAGTTGAAAAGAAAAGAGAAGAAAGAATTGCATTTTAAAATAGAAGCATCAGGTAGATCTTTCTGTTGGATTTGAAATTCAAATGACAGGAATTATAACTTTTTTGTGTGTTATTAAAATAAGGCATGGGAGGTTTTCAGAGGACTTTTCTGGGACTGCCCAGATCCAGTCTCAGGCCACTGCTTCACCCTGGGCTGTGCTCTCCTGATGCTCAGGATCAGGGTTCTCTGTGCCAAAACACAGGAAAACTTCCCAAATCTCTCTGGGTGTTGCCAGACAGTTCAGAAACCTCCCCAGTGATAAATCCCTTCATCATTTTTTTGAGCATAAAAGGTGATATCTCTTTGTTGTGGGCTCTGTGGATCTTGGGAGAGTAAAGATTGGGATTCAAGCCTGCAGAAAAAAAACAACAAACCCACCCAAACACATCTTTTGTTCCTCTGGCTCTCCAAAACAGCAAGTAAATAAAGCAGAATCTGGGTTTCCTGTTGGGCACTGCTTGAGGGTGATGTACAGGTGTGAAGGACTGCGTCAGACCCACAGACAAAACACAAAATATTCCACAAAATGAGAAYCAGGGCTAAGGTTTGGTCAGGGGGAAAATCTTCCCAGGTTCATCCCCTCCCAAGGGGCAGATCGTGTGGCTGCATCAAGACCAGGATTAAACCTGCCCGTGGGAGCCACCCTTGCCTTCCACGGCTCAGAAATGTCCTGACAATTGAGATTTGTGTGAAATAAGGGATGTGTGAAAGCTCTTAGCAAAGCYTGCAGGATGTTGTTCCACCTGGGGAGGGCTCTCGAGATGGAGGAGATTTTTCAGCCACTTGGGAATGTTCCATTTCCAGCCCTGCCTAAGCAGTGAGTGAGGCACAGCTCAGGTCCTGCCACGGACCTTCCCACAGAGTGGTTTTGTATTTTGTTTTACACCAGTGGCTAAAGGAATATTGGAGAAACCCATGGATCTGACCCCGTGCTCCACCCTGTCCTCTGTGCCCTCACCTCTGGGAGCTGCTGAGTGCTGTTCCAGCGTCTGCAGGTGCAAAGAGCAAAAAAAYACCAGGGCAAGGCAAGGCTCTGCCCACCCCTGGGGTATTTGGTGTGGAAAACGCCTCAGCTGGGGTGTCCAGGCCTTGGCACACACACACACATGGAAAAACAGCCGAGGAAATGAAGCCAAATAAATAAATATGAATGAAAGCTCAAACTGTGATCAGTGCAGGGTCTGATTTCCCACGGCTGCCCAGGGTAATTTCCACAGGCGCTTGTTCCAGCAGCCTGTGAGAGGAAATTGCCTGGGTGGGAGAGCTCGGGGTGGTGCAGTTGTGCACCTTTCTGTTCCACCACATGTTTTAATCAAGAGCARACGTCCAGCTCTGCTGGGCTGGGCTCTGTAAACACCTCGTGGTGGCCTCTTTTAGGAACGTTCCCCTTTCAGTGGAGGGCAGGGAGTGTGGAGGGCAAGAGGATCTGAGTCCTTTCCCATCGATCCCACACTCCACACCTGGTGACAAGGGGCACAGGGAAGGTGTGCTGTGAAGTGCGGAGCCAGGGAATGGTTTGGGATGGAAGGACCTYAAAKCTCTCCARTTCCACCCTTTCCTGTGGCCCAGGCTGGCCTGGGATCTCTGCTGTGTCAGAGCCGGGCTGGCTGCCTTTGGCTGCCCGAAGGAATCGCAGGCTGCTGGCCAGGAACGAGGAGCTCCTGTGGATGTGGAGGGAGCAGCAGCTCCCCCCGAGCCGAGCCGGGCGGGTTGGGAGGCAGAGTCATGAATAAACATGATTTGCTCTGCGACTGACGCACGGCAATCAAAGGCAAACTCGTTTAGAGTTTGAAATCCGGACTTTAATTGCCAGCCCACGTTTACCTGGCTGTGTAGGCAGGAGGGAGAACTCTTCACCCAGCTGCATGGGGATGCTGGCTCTTGGCAGGGGAGGGATTGCTGGCAGCTCTGCTGGGAGGCTTCTTTTCCTTCCCAGCTCAGAGCACGGGGTCTGTCCTTCCTCTGGCTGGGCACACCGAGGTCATTAAATAAAGAAAAGACCTCTTACACCTGCAGAGTGATCAAACAGCAGCCATCCCCACAGCAGAGCTCGGCTCAGGGCCTGTGGAGGGGTGTTCTTCATGGTCGCTTTGTTTCTCAGCTTGAAAACATTTGGATTATGCAGGGTTAATGTTCGTGGGTTTCTGGCTAATCCAGCCCAAGGTGGTGCGAATACCCAAGTTCCAGCAGGGCCCTTTGCAGGGGACAGGGAGTGGTTCTCACACAGCCTGGCTGGATGCAGCCGCAGTAAATGAGAGAAGGGGCTTTTGCTCGGTGTCATTTTTAATAAAATCGATCCTGGCTCTGGACAAAGATCGAAGGAATCGAATCCGTGTGGGGAGACCCTGAGGCCTGCGGGCTCAGATCCATCCCCCTCACCCCATTCCCGTGGCTCTGGCAGCAGCACCCCCTGCCCAGGGGGAGCCAGCCCTGCTGAAGCCATCGGCAGCTGTGTGACCTCCCCGACCCAGCTGACAGCAGCCCGGTCTGTATTTCCTATAACTCCTGTTTCATTGCCCCTGGCGGCCCAGCAGTGATGCAAACTCACTGTCCCCTGATTGATCTGCCCGGAAAAAACCCCATTATTGTGTCCCTGCCCAAAACCCTGAGCTGGGAAACCACCCAGAGGTGCAGGAGATATTCCAGCAGTTCAGCTCAGGGGGGCTCAGCACCATTTTCTCACCCGGGGATGTTTGGTTTGCTTGGCCAAATTTCCTTCTGCTCTCTTGGCATCACATCTCGGTGTTCTCTCTTCACCACTGACCTTCCTTCCCCCTCAGCTGGGCTTGGGCTGGCCARGCTTGAGGACCAACATTAATTTTGAGGTCACAGATGGATGTCAGAGGTGTTGATCCTTATAAAATAACTCCTAATAACTACTAGTGTTACAGTGAGTAAAAAATCAACTTTTCAGGGCCAACCTGGATTTTTTTTCCTTTAATTTCTTGTTGATGTTTAGACAAAACATCTGAGCTGCCTCTTCTCCCAGCTTGCTTCCCCCTCCCTGCTGGCTSCTGGCAAATTGCTGTGGCTCAGTTCAGCACCACGGGCCAGCCTCGGGGAGGGGGAAGATTAATGGGACCCTTCATTTCTTCCCTTTCCATTGGACCAGCTGAGTGGGAGAGGCGCTCCCGGGGTGAATCAGAGCCCCCAGTGCCGGGTTCGGGGTGATTTGGGAGCCCTGCAGGCAGAGCCCATCCATCACAGCTCCCCTGGCAGGAACAGCACAGAACAGCAGCTCCGGGAGGGGCAGGAAAGGTCAGGAATGGCTCAGCAGGAGCCTGGGGGACAGSGACAGGGCTGGGGGAAGCTGTCCAAGCTGGAGCCCGACTCGGTGGCCAGACTGTCCCGGGAGCAGTAAATCACAGCCAGAGGGAGCTGAAACGTGCCTGCAACAGTCCTGCAGGAAAGCTGGAAAATCCCAGAGCTGGGAGCCACCAGCAAGCAGAGAAAGAGCTTCTCCTCCTCACCAGCCTGGCATGGAGCTTCTCTTCTTGCCCTGGTACCACAATTACTACCCTGGCACCACAATTACTGCCCTGGCACCACAGTTATTGCCCTGGCACCCCAATTATTGCTCTGGTATCACAGTTATTGCCCTGGCACCCCAATTATTGCTCTGGTATCACAGTTATTGCCCTGGCACCACAGTTATTGCCCTGGTACCACAGTTATTGCCCTGGCACCACAGTTATTGCCCTGGCACCACAGTTATTGCCCTAGCACCCCAATTATTGCTCTGGTATCACAGTTATTGCCCTGGCACCACAGTTATTGCCCCGGTATCAGAGTTATTGCCCTGGCACCACAATTATTGCCCTGGTACCACAATTCCTCCCAGCTCTGGCCCTCCCAGGCTGCTCCAGCATCACCAGCCTAATGGGCTGGAAAGTGCAGACAGACGCTGCCGAGCTCCAGATAAAATCATCTCACACAAACCAGGGCTCAGCCACGAGGGCTCCGAAYCCCACGCAGAGAGGACTTGAGAAGATTCTCCTTTTTTTTTGTCCTGTTTTTTTTTGCTCAGTTTAACTCCTCCCCGGCGCTTCGGCAGCGGTGACACGGAGACAAGCGAGTGTTTTATCTCTTGGAAATCGCTCACTTCCTCCCTCACCTCGCTGCTCTGTCCGCAGCGCTCCAGCCCCATTACACACACGATTTATGTCTGTGCCTCTCAGCTTTGGCTGCCAGCGACTTCGGGAGGGTTATTTGTCCTTAAGTACTTGTAATTCTTCCTCTGCAGGAGCATAATCAGTCATTATCAGCGGCAGTTTCAGGCTCTAATCATAAAGCTGTTATTTCTGTTTAATCCTAACCTTGCTAAGTATTAATTTGATGTTTAATCCCCCTGGTATCTGGCAATATCGGCCCGTTATTATTATTGTTGTTGTTGTTGCCGTTGTTTGTGTGTGACGGTGAAAAATCAGCACAGTGGGAGTCACAGCCTTAATTATTTATAATTTATCTGCCAGATCTCGCCACCCTGAGCCCCGCAGTGTGTGGCAAAAGGGACAGGTGACACTTTAGGGGAGGAGGGGGCAGGTGAGGGACGGTCACACCACAGGCTCTGCTCTTTTAATCCYTCCACCGCCCTTTAACCACCAAACAGAAATCACAGAACCACAGAATCACAGAATAACAGAATAACAGAACCGGAGAATCCCAGAATCACAGAATTTCTAGGTTGGAAGAGACCTTTAGGACCACCGAGTCCAACCCCTGTTCTAACACCCCAACTAGAAGGTGACAATGGTGGTGCCCAGGGACACCGAGGGCACACCCGAGCTGTGTCACCAGCGCTGGACACAGAAAGCAGAGAGCACCAAACCCCGCTGGAGGAATTCTTGCAGCCTTTCTCCTGTGCTGACAGGAGATGGAGGAAAAATCCCTCGCTCCCAGCCTGAATTYCCAATGTATAACTGTGAAAGCTGAATCACATTCTCTGCACAAAGCCTTATGGTTTATATATATTTGGGTTTTTGTTACTCTTTTGTGTTCACCCTTTTCGCTGTCAGTTTRAGCTTAACATTATTAAAATTGCTCTGGCTCGCTCTGCTTAAAATTCTGCAGTTACAGGGTTTTTTTTTGGGAAGGAGAAGTGCTAAGTCAAACGCTTTCTCCTGTTTCTTGTTTGTCTTTAATGACTCATTAGATCATCACCTCCGAGATGAGGAAGCAACAAAGCCGCTCGGAGGGAAGCCTGGAAAGCTTCGGAGGCTCAGGGCTGTGCTTGGATCCTCTGGGCTGGGAGCTGGGCTTTGTTTGGGGACACAAATCCCCTCCAGAGGAGGTTCCCGAGGAGATGCCAAAGGGCACGGGCCGCAGTGGGATAAAAACCTCATCCTGCTGCAGGAAGGGTCCGAATTGCGCTTCCTCTGCAGGGTGAGGGGGGCGAATCAGCACCACAGCCCCTCCACCTTGCACAGGAGGGATCAAATCTGACTTTTAAAGGGAAGACCGGCGAGCAGCAAAGCTGCGAGTGGGGAGGCAGCCCGGGAGGACGGGGCAGAAACCCCGTGTGAGCTGCGGCTTTTGGCCTCGTGGAAATGATTTATTTTATTTTATTTTATTTTATTTTATTTTATTTTATTTTATTTTATTTTATTTTATTTTATTTTATTTTATTTTATTTTATTTTATTTTAT
>CADDXX010000450.1:438476-460562 GCA_902810485.1 Alauda arvensis
TTTTTTTAATGGGTATTTAATGAGGCTTCAGCAGCGCAGATCCGGCCGCAGTGAGAGGGGCTGAGTCACTGCCCTGAGCCCAGAGTGCTGGAAAGGCAGAATTAATGAGTTAGAAACTTCAGCTCGTCACACGCGTGCCAGCGTGGTGTCTTCTGAGATTCACAGGGGAGGAAGAGGAAGAGAGAGAAAAAGAAAAATACATTTGGGTTGCCGGGACCTCCTAAAAACGTGGCTATTTTTGAGTCTCCGATGGCAGCTCTGTAAATCCAAGCACSTTCTCAGCACCGCACAAAAACCCACAATGGGAGACACAGCCCGGCCCGGCCCGAGGGCTCAGGGTCGCTGTTCTCCCATTCACGCACTTCCTACATGAAATAATGAAATCCTTTTTAATTTTCTTCCCCCTTTTCCGGTGGGCACGGGCCGCTTTGCAGAGCTGAGCATCCCCGAGCTGCAGGAAGCTGCGTGCCCCGGGGAAGGCTGTGATTCCCAAAGGGCTGCGGAAGTGAAACAGAAACAGGAAAGTGGAAGTTTTTTTGTTTTTTTGTGATTTTTTTTTTGAGCTTTGTGTGATCCCTCAGGGAGATACCCGGGCCGCTGCTTGGAAGCGCTGAGGAACTGCCCCGTGTGAATTYATGGGAGGAAATAAATAAGAAATGTGGAGGAAATAAATAAGGAAGCTGAAGGGAAGATTATTTTGGACCATTCCTCCCCTAAATATGGCCCTGCAGCACCGCTGCTGCTAAAGGCTGGCAAAGGGGAGGTGTTTCTCTGACAGGATGCATCAAACATGATTCACTCTGTAGTCTGGGGAAATGCACAGAATTCCAGGTGGGAAGGGGGTTCCCGGTGCTAAAGGAGGTGTCGGGGTGTGAAGGGGATGAGGAAAAGCTGCTCGGGCCTGGGCAGGAGCTCTCTGAAGTGATTTTTTCCCTTGAACCGAATCTATATTTTCTAACGGCTTTTCATAACTTCCTAATTGCAGGCAGCCTATTTATTTACATAAGTAGTGGCTGTAATTAGGGAGAATGAGAATGTGCAATTATTTAATTAGGATCCATAATGAGGCTGTGCGAGGCGGCTCGGAGGCAGATGTTTCTGGTGAGCAGCGCTGGCCAAGGCTTTGTGCTGCGCCGTGGAGGAAACTCGGGATGCGGGAGGAGAGCAGGAAAAACGCAGCTGATGCCAGGGSAAACCTCTCTTTCTGTCCCGAAGAGGAGGCTGGGTTTGGTCACCTCTCACTCCCAGCAAAGACTGGCAGGAATTTCCTGCTGCTGCTCCCGGATTCTTTTCCTTCTTGACCTGGACAGTGACAGATTTCCCGGGAATGCCAGCAATAACTACCCAGGGGAGAGCGGAGGCTGCGGGAGTTTATTTTATCGGGTGTTTAGCAGCCTCTAAGGAGAACCCAGAGACCCGCAGTTGTTGGCAGGTGGATAACTTCAGGCAGGACCGATTGCAGCTCCTCTGATACCCCCAGGGCCAGAGCCCTGCCGGGGCTGCGTCCCAAAAGTGATGAAAACGGGAGGGAGAAGCTTTGCTGCTGCTGCCCTCGCCCCCATTCCCTGTGTCCTGTGGGATTTGGGAAGCTCTCTGCTCCCAGTCCCTCCTCTCCCTGCAGGCCAGCGGCGTGGATGGAAATATTGATCTGCTCGGAATGAGTTTGGAGAGGAGGAACGAGCGTGACTCAGAGGCAGAGCAGGCTGGGGGATGTTTTTTAACCCGTTCCTGATGAATCCTTCCGGAACCTGCGCTGGTTCCTCACTTCCCCTGCCAGGACCCGCCCCTGCCCGCCGTGTTTGGCCGCGGGGAAGGCGTTTGTGTTTGCTGGCTGTGCTCACACCTCTGTTTAACCTTTTCACCCTCGTTTAACTCTGACCAGGCTGAGTTTCTGGCAGGTCCTGGCAGATGASAGGACCTGACCCGGCCCAGCAGCGGCCCCGGGCTGGGAGGAGCAGCCCGGTGAGTGCCTGCCCTCCTGTCAAAGGATGCTCGGGCTGGATCCTGTGCCTGGGCCGTTCCCCCTTTCCCACTGGCGCTCCAGCACCATCTACAGTCCTCTGCATGCTCCAGAGCCGCCGGGTGCAGCGCAGGAACAGGAAAGGGTCCGAGCCGAGGTGTGATTTGGGGATATTTGCAGCCTTGCTGCCCTAAACTCTGAATGAGACAGGGGGCTTGGAGAAAMAAATCCAAACCAACCCCAAACCCCGGCGTTTTCACAGCAGCTGCCCAGCACAGGGTGGGTCTGTGCCATAACACACCTGGTGCTGCTCAGAGAGAGCACAAACCCCACCTGAACCTGCAGGACAGGCCATGAAACATTCATGGCACTTTCTTCGGTTAAATGGCATTAAAAATTCATTGSTGCTCGGAGCACCCGAGCCAGCTGACAGCTGTGTCTGCCAGGGATGGAGAAATAAGGGGAAAAAAGCCTTTATTCCATGGGACAGCTCCTCCAGCCTGTCCAGCTGCTCTTGGTTTGGGGGCTGGGGCAGAGGAGGGGTTGCAGCAGCCCGAGGGATTTCTGTCGGTCCAGAGCTCWGCCCTGGTCAGAAAATCCTCTCCTGCCCCAACACGGCCCAGCCACGGGTTGGAAACTCCTCCTTCAGCAACAAGAAATCACCTGGAGGGTCAGGAGCCAGCTGGGAGCTGCAGCCCCTCGGCAGCTCCTGGGGCTTCTCAGGTGGCAGCGAACGGGAGGGGAAAGGGGGAAAGCAGGTGGGAGATGGCTCTGGGGGCTGGGGGGAGGGACAGGAGCATCCCCCGGGGACACCTGGAACATCCCCCGGGGACACCTGGAACATCCCCCGGGGACACCTGGAGCAGCAGGGCATGGAGGGGGGGTCTGAGCCACGGCCCCCGGCCCTGCAGGGCCCCGGCAGCAGGACAGGGGGGGTTTGGGGACAGGGAGCGCCTTCAGCGCATGCACAGGAACCTGAGCCGGCCGCGGTGAGCTCGGCTCTGCTCCTCCTGCCGCGCTGAGCGGGGATCCCASAGCGCAGCCCCTTCCCCGAGAGCCGGCCCGGAGCCTGGGGAGCTGCCCCGGGCTCTGCCCCGGCCCAGCAGCATCCGCAGAGCCCGGGACACGCCGAGCACAGCCGCGGGATGGCCCAGCCCAGGAGGGCAGCGGGGATTCTGCCCTGCCCCGGGCACGGTGGGTGAGCTGCCTTGGGGAGCAGGGTGGGCTCTGGCCCCTGGGCACAATCCGTGCCTCAGCCTCGCTGCTCGGGAGCGCCTGAGCCCCGGGAATCGGCGCTTGGGAGGGCTGGGAGAGGCACAGCGGGCTCGCTGACCCTCTCTGCTCCCTTTCAGGTCCTGCCGAGGGCTCCTTTGGGGCTCTCTGCTCCCTCCGGAGGCTGCTGCTGCTGCTGGGGGTGGCCGCGCTGCTGGCGGGGCTGGCGGCTGGGACGTGGCTGCTGGGTCAGTGTCCCCCCCTGGGACAGCCCCGCTGCCACTCTGGGGGCGAGTTTGGGGTGCCAGAGYGGCCTGGGGGGGTGGGAGCTCCCTGGGCAGCCCTGGTTTGGGATGGGGCTGAGCTGTGGGTCCGGGGAGGGTCACTCACCCCTTGCTCTGGGCAGGGCTGTGCCCAGRTTTGGGAATGTCTGGGCGCGGTGAGAGCCCACCCTCAGCAGCCTCTCTGTCTCCCCAAGTGAGGCACATGAAGGAGCCGCAGCCGGGGCAGGGCTCCCCCCAGCAGCAGGRTTTGGACGCCGTCCCAGCGTGTGATGATGGTGAGGAGGAAGAGCCCGTGGTCCGGGGTGCTCCCAGCACAGGTTGGCACCTTTGATTGATGGCTCAGTGGTGGGGAGAGGGGAGAGGCCCTGCAAGGGCAGCAGAGAGGCTCTTTACAGATCAGTATCTGCTGCATTTTGCAGTTTTGCTTTCTCTTAACTCCTGCTGAACCCCTCAGCACAGCAAAGGCAACTCCTTCATGACCCCTTTGCCTGTGACCCCTCTGACCGGGTTCATTTAGCATTTCTAATTCCTCAGGTGGTTTTCTTCAGGGGTTTAGGGGGGGCTTTTTCCTGCTCTGGCTGTGCACGACCCTGCACAGAGGGAGGGAGCTCCCAGATTGCCTGCGATGGAGTGGCTTTAGTGTCTTTCAGGATCAGCACGGCGAATTCCCTGCTGGAAGCACGGCTGGAAGCACATCCCGGCTGGCTCCTGGTGTGCCACGGGCACTGGCAGCCCTCCCTGGGCACCCTGCTCTGCCAGCACCTCGGGTACCTCAGGTGGGCACGGCACAGGCAGCTTTTCCAGGGGAGGGAGGGATGGTCTTGGCAAAAACAGCTCCTTGAGGGCTGAGGGTTTGTCAGGGCACTCCATTCCCTGGGGAAACCGGGCTTGAGACCTGCAGGAACGGCTCCAGAAGGTCCTTCCAGCCAAAAAGTCCCTTCCCAGCTGCCAGAACTGTGGGATTGGGGACACTCCCAGGCAGGGCCACGTTCCTGAGCCCTTCCCGGGACATTTCCCGTTTCTCCCGCAGCATGACCCAGCAGAAGGCAGTGAACCTGAGGGACGTCCAGGTGAGTGCTGGGCAGCAGTTCCTGCAGGTGAGACCCCGGCAGGAGGGCAGCCTGGAGGACATGTGGCAGGTCAGGTAAGGGCAGCTCTGGGGCAGGCAGGAGCCTTTTCTCGGGCTTCACCACAGAGATGTGCAGGTGCTGTGCAGCAAACCCCCTCTGCAGCTGCTGCAGCCTCCCTGCAGCTCCCCGGCGATTTTGGTTGAATTTATCGTGACCAGAGCCYTGTTCCCACACAGGAGCAGCTGCCAGTCCGGCCGGATTGTGGCYCTGCAGTGCTCAGGTGAGCGATTCCCTCCTCTCCCGTGGCCCCGGGATCTCTGCCTGGATGCAGCAGCTTCTTTCCYCCCATTTCCCCTGCTCCCTCCAGCAGAGAGGGCTGGAGCTGGAGCCTCTCCCCCCGTCCCTTGCAGAGTGCGGGCTGCAGGCGGGAGCCCTCCGGGTGGTGGGGGGCTCCGACGTGGCCCCCGGGCGCTGGCCCTGGCAGGTCAGTGTGTGCCAGGGCTCCCAGCACCGCTGTGGGGGCTCCGTGCTGGCCCCCGAGTGGATCCTCACGGCAGCTCACTGCGTGCACAGGTACCCCGGGCTCCCCGCGCCCCTTCCCGGCTCTCTGTGCCCATCCCCGTCTCTCTCCCTCCATCCCCGGGCTCCCCGTGCCCATCCCCAGCTCTCTCCCTCCATCTCCTGGTTCGCTGTGCCCATCCCCGGGCTCCCCGTGCCCATCCCCGGGCTCTCTCCCTCCATCCCGGGCTCCCCGTGCCCCTCCCCGGCTCTGTACGCCCTCTGCTCGCCCACTCCCTGCTCTCGCAGCCCCGCACTCACTCAGGGCAGTCCCGCACTCAGGGCAGCCCCGGTGCCGCTCGCTTGCAGGCAGCTGCCGGCCCCAGCCTGGCTGGTTTTTGCGGGCATTGTCACGCACGGCTCCCTGCAGCCCCAGGCCGGGGTGCCCGTCCGGGAAATCATCCCCCACCCGCTCTACAACGACAGCAGCCTCGACTACGACATGGCCCTGATGAGGCTCCGAGTGCCCCTCAATTTCTCAGGTAAGGAAAGGGCACTCCTGGGGCTGTCCTTGCCCTGTCCTGGTTTTGTCCTGGTCCTGTCCCGGGGCTGGTGTCCCCTGCGGAGTTTCCTGTCCTACCCCACCGTGAGAAGCTGCCCAAGCCCAGCCTGTTCTGCTCCTGCCGCACCAGAGCAGCTCTGGCAGAACCCGGAATGGTTTGGGTGTGAAGGGGCATTAAAGCTMATCCCGTTCCATCCCCGCCATGGCAGGGACAGYTCCCAGTGTCCCGGGCTGCTCCGAGCCCTGTCCCCTGTCCCCGATGCTGGTGCAGAACAGCCARGCTGGCACGGGGGAGCTGCAGCGTGCCCAGCGCTGGGAGTTCCCGGGAGCTGCTGGAGCAGGAGCCTTTCCCATCCTGAGCGCTCAGCAGCCCGTCCCTGCCGGAGCTGTCCCCTGTGAGCTGGCGCTGTCCCCGCAGGTGCCATCCGAGCCGTGTGCCTGCCGCCGTCCCCGCAGGACCTGCTGCAGGGCACGCAGTGCTGGGTGTCGGGCTGGGGCCACACCGCACCTGACCAAGGTGAGCTCCCTCCCCTCCCCGAGCCTCTCCCCTGCCCTGGGCAGCCCCTTCCATTCCCAATGCCCGCCCTGCCTTCATCCCAGCCCTGCTCCTGCGGGCCTGGCCCTGCCTCCCCCCTCCAGGCATCCCCACCTTCCCCTGCTGTGCCCCCTTTGCTKCCCCTCCTGGCCCCTCCCTGTCCCTGTCCCCAGCGCAGGTGGCCGGGACGCTGAAGGAGGCCCTGGTGCCCCTGATCGGCACCCGGAGGTGCAACAGCTCCTGTGTGTACAAGGGTGAGCTCACGGCCAGGATGCTCTGCGCAGGACACCTGCAGGGACGTGTGGACGCCTGCCAGGTAGGGCTGGGGGTGCCTGCGGCCACCCTGGGGACACCCCTGCGCTGGGCACCGCCTGCCCTGAGCTTTGGGCGCTCCCTGAAGAGCTCAAGGCCAGGCTGGAGCAAGCCGGGGCGGTGGCACTGAGTGAGCCCTGGGGACCCAGAGCAGGCTGTGAGCCGTGCCCTGCCCTACAGGGGGACAGTGGGGGCCCTCTGGTGTGCTGGGATGGAGCCACGTGGCGCCTGGTGGGGATTGTGAGCTGGGGCCAGGGCTGTGCCGAGCCCAACCACCCCGGGGTCTACACCAACGTGGCTCAGCTGCTGCCCTGGATCCACCAGGTCACCCAGGTAAGCCCAGCTCTGTGCCCAGCCTGATTCCTCAGACAAATCCCAGAGCCCCCTCCCTGGATGGACAAGCCTTTAGGACAACCTCTTTTACAGTACTGATTGCTTTTTCTGCTTCCCTTTTTATTGTTTTTATTAGAACCCGTCCTAGGCTGCAGTGTGAGATGTGCACAAAGGATGTGTTCTGTCACCACCCTCCCGAGCTGCTGGAACCAGGCACGGCAGTGTTTTCCCCGCCTCCTCCCTCCGGACTCTCTCCGGTTAATGGGACATCAATAACTCGTGGATAACCCCCCTCGGGAGCCGTCTGTGCTTAATGAGCAATTAAGGACCCACTGTATGACCCACAGAATATCAGCCCATTGTGAGACGCTCTGCCCAGGGGAGAGGAGCCAGGCATTCCCACCTGGATTTTGGGGTTTGGGACAGCATAAACCCCCACCGACTGGATTCCCAGGGGACAGGAGCTGCCAGATCTGTCTATGGGATCACTGCTTCAACAATTCCACTTCCCCAGGACTGCTCCCACCACCCTAATGAACAGGGTGTCAGGTTGGAGTCTGACTCTGTCAAGGTTTTATTTCTTTTTTTTTTTTTCTATTACATTTATTTTACCGTTTTCCTATCAGATTGTATTTCTGACTTAGAGTCTCCCACTGGTTTTGCCTTCAGACCAGTGCAGAGCCACCAGAAAGCAGGCAAGGACAGACCCCACACAGCAGCACCCTGCCCTGCCCACAGGGGAAGAACAGCCCAGGACTGGCTCCTCCCATCTCACTGTGACTCCCAAATGTGCTCATTACAAATGGTTTATTAAAGAAAATAGCAAATTACAAYTCTGTGAACCATCAGCAGGGGAGAAGTGTTTTGCAAAACAGCCAGTTTTGGATTAYTGTGTTTGAAAAGTAATCCCAATGTTCTGGGAACACTCAGAAGGGGAGAAAAAGAAACCCAGAGGGGTCCTGCAAGGACTGGGGTGACAGGAAAGCCTCAGCCCCTGCRCAAACGCCTGGAAATGGGAACAGGAGTGGGACAAAAGTGCCAATGACAAGGAGACAACAGASTGAGACATTAAACTCCCTGACTGAAACTCTTCTAAGCACTACAGGGCAGGCAGGGCTTTGCTCCATGTGTGCTCCACCTTGGGCTCTGGGCTTAATCCACTGAGTGCTCTCAGTGAGTTTTTCAGTTAAAAGGAATGTACAATAATTCAAGTGTCAAACACAGAACTTTGTGACTAAATGCTCTGAGTGCACCTCTCAGTTACTGGTTTCCATTTCTCTCAGCATTCTTAAAGGACAGAAAATGAAACACCAGAAAGACACCAGAGTTACACAGCTCACACMCAACAGAAACATAAAGCAAGGAGCTGAACTGGCTTCTACACTGGGGAAAGTGACACTGAAAAGTTCTAAATCAGTCTGAAGATACYTTCCATGAGAAATAAGGGGATTTTTCTACTGGTGAGAAATCCTGTGACCTGAGCAATGGCTCRTTCAGCACAGGGTCTCCTTCCCCTCTCTAAACTCTCTCCCTTGAGGTCTGCTCCTCAGGAGAAGCTGAGGTGGMAAAGTTTGGCACTCCCTGGAGGGCTCTATCAAAAGCTCTCCAAGTCTGGGGGGTTCCACGTGTGGTCTGAGGGACAGGAGAGGTCACAGAGGGGCTGCAGGGCCCCTGGTGTAGAAGTGCATAGAGGAGTCCCAGCTGAGCAATGCCCCTGAGCCCAGCCTGAGATTGAGGTCTCACCAACACCCAGCCASGAAATGCTCCTTCCCCCATCCCAAAGTTCTTTTCAGACCAGTGCAAATAAAGAAAGGTGACACTGAAAAGAGTATTTGGAGGTGTCAGTTTGGTCTTGCTGTGTCCCAAGGTGCAGGTGTGCAGTCACTTGATCYTGGCCAGGGCTGCTGCTCTCCTCTCCGTGTTCTGGAACAAGGCTCGGATCAGACTCTTCACCTCAGCTGCTGAAAACGCCTCTGCCAGAGGCCCCTTGCCATCTGCCCACCTGCAGGGGAGACAGGGAGAGCTCTGTGTCACCCCCCTGCCCAGCAATGGCACCTCAGACACCCCAGGGAGCTGATCCTGCCCCTGCTCCTGCCCCTCCTCTGAGCTCCACTCCCTGGCACAGCTCTGGGGGAGCAGGGGAGGAAAACACCTACTGATCCACAATCTCCTGGAGGTTGGCCTGCAGGACAGTCATCAGCTCCCTGAATGTCATCCACTTGGGCACAAAGACTGGAACTTCTTCTTGGTACTTCTTGTTGCTGTCTTCTTCAGGCAGAGGGGTGAACACCTGGGGTCCCTCCTGCACCATGATCCTGCAGAGGGAGTGCAGCCTGTCTGCATCCTCTGCAGAGATATCCTGGAGTGGGGAAAGCATCAACAGAGCACAAGTGAGGTTCAGTTCTGGAGAGCCAAGAGAAACAAAAAAATTGGGAAGGTGAACCTTTCCCATGGACACATGATTATCATTCCTGTGTCAATGAACTGCTCCCCTGAAACGGGATTTTGGGAGAGTTTCTGGAGGTGACAAATGCTGTGCCCAGCACCCCCATGGCTGTTACCTCCAGGGCAGCAATCCTGGTGATGATCTCTGCCAGGGCTGTGTTCAGTAAGGTGCCCATGGCCTTGCAGTACACGTTCACAGGCAGCACRTCCTGCCACAGCTTGCCCAGCCTCCTCAGCTGGTGCAGCACCTGCAAGGCAACAGCTGAGTGTGACAGCAGGCAGGACCCTGGCAGGGCATCGGGTGAGCACAAATGGGGAGAAACAATGGAGCAATCCTGCCAAAGACACAGCCCAGGACAAAAAAACCCCAAACCACCGTGTTTTTTAGCAGTTGTCAGGGCTGAGGTGACACACTGCACCCTCCCCAGGATACCTGCAGCCACTGGGATGTTCCTCACCTGCTTTATGGCTTTAGCTGCTGCACAGTAATTCTCCTCAACRTCCATGTTGGAAAAATTCCTGGCACTCGAGAGCCTCTCCAGGATTTCTCCCTTCTGCACTCGCATCTGGGCCAGAAAACACCCCACCCCTTSAGGAGCAAAACAAGCAGAGAGAAGCAATTCAGCAATTCCTACATTGGCTCTGCCTATCTCTGGCTCTAAGTGCTGAATAATGAACTTGCTCTAGTGTTTTATTTTTAATCACATTCCCAGTCTCCAAACAGTCTCCCAGAGCCAGTTTAACCAGTGAGCTCTTGTGCAGTTTGCACTGCTACAACTTAAAAAAAAAGCCGAAGAGCAGAAAGGATTGTGGAGGAGTCCTGTTAGCTCACACAGCCTCATCTCTGAATTTACTTCTGTAGAACAACTAATAAAAATAGCAAAGGACAGAGCAGCAGATCCCAAAACACAGTGCTACATAACATTGCTACAGCTTTCAAAGAGCCCAAACTCCCCAATCCAGAAAACGTTTTTGCCACTTGTCCACAGAACAGCAACGCACTGAGCAGCCACACCTCCTYAAAACCACCCAGCAGCAACTGCCAGGGGGCATTCCCAGCTGCCCCACAGGCCCATCTCAGGAGGGGAAGGAGGGAAGTTACCCAGCCTCCTGAAGCCAGGCACCAGGTCCACGAAGGTGGCAGCCCCGCTGCTCAGCACGCCGGAGCAGTGGTAGCGGAACTGGTGGCCCAGCGTGAGCAGGTGGTGGGCAATGTACATGCAGTTGTTGTGGTGGATGGCAGCCAGCTGGGGCAGCTTCTGCAGGTTCTCCCTGGCCCAGCAAGAAGGGAAAAGAGGAAGAAATGGGTTTATTTAGAGCTGGTTCTGCTCAAAAAAATGGTCGTGTGTATCCTGGAGAAATGCAAGGTCTGTCAGCAGGTGGTGCTGGCACCTGACTGACATCACAGCAAAAACATTCAACCCCTCACAGCCCCACAGGAGCTGGCAGCAAGAGTCTGAAATGGCACTGAGGCATTTGAACCCTCTGTTAACCCACACTGTTTCCAGCCAAGGGCTTTCAAACAGGAATATGTTTTGGTAGAGCAAAGTCACAGCGAGGAAAAGGCAGAGTGAACTTTGCATCTTCAKCACTGCTGCTCTTTTTCTCACAGGGAAAAACATAATGAAAAAAAYCTGTGCATCAGATCTGAGCTCAAAGTTCTGTGGCTGGAAACAAATTCAGTGTGAGAACTTCACCCACACCCTTCATCAGAAACTCTCAAGCACCTGCTTTGCACAGCTGTGGTTTAATAAGCTGATTTTTGCTGATGGAGCCCCTGGACAAGTGGGACTGTCCCCACAGCAGCATTCCCCCCAGAACAGGACACAGGGCCACACTCACCTGTGGTACGTGGGCACCACCTCACAGAAGAGCTGGAAGATGTTCCTGACACAGTCAAAGAGCTGCACACAGCTACAAGGGAAAGAGGGCTCACGTCAGCCTGGCATCCATGTCCTGCTCACAGCTGACCCTCCACCTGCCCCACAACAAGGTCCTGTGAGCAGTGAGGCACTGGCACAAAGAGGGCATTGTCAGCATCAATGACAGCACAGTCACCACTCTGCAAAACTCACAAAGGCTGTGGTGACCTTGAGCTTCAGTGTGGAAGGGAGATCTGTGAAAGCCCAGAACAAAGGGGACACTGTCCCTGCCCCTCCAGGTGTGCAGGAACACTCAGCCCTCTCTCTGTCCCTCCAGGGCAGCTGTTACCTGGGCAACTCTCCTGCTTCAGGGCTGTGCTCTCTGCTTGTGAAAGTGAAGTTRATGTGGGTGCTGTTTGTTTATCCCTAAGAGCCCTGCCAGCTGCAGGGCTGGAGTTCTTTGCTTTCACCAGCACAAAGACAGCAACAACTCTGCTCACAAGTGAGGCCAGCACTTGGTTTTGGGAAAAACAGATGGGCTTGATTTTCCTAAAAAGCTGAACTCCAGGGGCTGCTGAGCCTGAAGGAACAGCCTGCAGCCTGTCAGTCTCCTGCCCACACCCAGGGATGAACCCCCCAGCCAAAACAACAGCAGTGACTGAKTCTAATTTTTAGTATTTTCTACTCTTTAAGAGCTCTTCAAACCCCTCAGCAGACGCTTGGCGTTGCTGGAGGCTGACACACAAGTCACTAACCAAATAAACACGGATTTGGTAAATAACCACGAGCAATGAATGCCAGGGGACTCCTACCAGAGGTCAGTGCTGGTGGTGGCCTCCAGCAGGGTGTGGTAAGCCAGCTCCATGAGCTGCTGCACCGAGCAGCTGATGCGGCACGTGGGCAGGCGCAGGGTGCCGGGGCTCAGCCTGCCCTCACTCCCCACACTCACTGCCCCGTTCTCCAGGAGGCTGCAGGGGCTCTGCAGTGCCAGCTGGCCTCCTCCTGAGCCAGGGTCAGGCAGCTCTGGGAGGGCGACTCTGGAATCAGGTGTGATCTAAGAGAGAGGGGTTAACAATTTAGGGCTCAGAAAGGAGAAGCTGCAAGATTAAACAGCACTAAATGGCAGAGATTTAAGACTCAAGATAACCACAACACTGCAGCACTGTTAAAAAAATACTTAGAGATTGTTTTCCAGGTGGAAAAGCTGTGTGAGGCATCCCCAGTCACCTTCACAGTGTTGTGTATCTCTGAGGTCATCAGCTTCCTGGCTGCCATGATCACATCCTGGCACTTCTTGTTGGCAAAGTGGGACCCCACATTGCAGGCRTATTTCAGGAGGGCAGTGGTGTCCTCCTTCAGAAACTGCATCTCCTTCAGGGCTTTCTCAAATTCCTCTGTGGATTCGATCACCTGAGGAGAGCAGATGAGTTCTGGGTTAGCACAGTCCCCTGAAAYCAGGGAACAAAGTAAAACTGGGTAGAAAAGCAAAGGTTTTGGAGGATTAATGCCATCACACTGGAGTGCCCAAGCTCTGTGCTCAAAGCTGAGGGGGTTTTTGGGACCCACCTCTTTGTACTGCTCCAGTTTGCTGCTGTGGCTGGGGACAGAGTTCACCAGGCAGTTGAGGATGAGGCAGTCTGAGAGCTCCTTCCAGATGAGCSCCCCCAGCAGCTCAGCCAGGGTGACCCTGCCCTGTCCAGGCTGCTCCAGAGGCACATCTGCATTCCAGAGAAGAAAAATGGATTTTAATACAGCTGCTTGCTGGGCCAGACCCCCCTTCAGTTCAAAAGGCTCCCCTCCACATCACATAATGCTGATTAACAATCAGATATTCTGGAAAACCCTCATGACATGAACAAGGTACTGATCATGACTGATCCCAAAAGAGAGGAACCACCTACTTAGCAGGTGTTTGTGCAGAACTTCAAACACCAGCTTGATCTTGCCAAACACCTCCATAGGAGAGGACTCCTCCAAGGCAAGCTCCTGGGCCCTGAACCTCAGGATGAACACATCTGGCTTTTCCTCTGGGACTGGCTCCAGAGATGGGTGTGAGATCAGTGGCTTCAGGATGTACTGCAGCAACAGCTGGCCTGAGCAAAGGGAGAAACAGAGGTTTTCCAACAGCAGACTGCCCCAGTGAACCCCAGCCCTGACTATTCTGGATTCAGAGACTGCAAGGAGTGGAAGGAACAATCCCTGGATCAGCTCTATCAGGGAATTACTAATGAGGTAAAAAGCATCAGGCAATGAAACCACATAGTCATGGATCAAAAGTACACTGAATTGCCAGGGAAAGGAGAAATAAACCCAGGTAGATAATGGGATAAATATTTTCCTGTTAATAAGAGCTACAGCATTCACCTCAGTGGGAAACACAAGCCAGGAGGGAAGAAGTCTTCCAGTGTCCTGCTGGAGTGAAGTGGATCTCCCTATCCATGTTAAAACAAGCCTGAACTATCCCCCTGAACTACTGGGGCAGTGTCTGGGCTCTGTCTTACCAAACACTTTGAGCCTGGAGTGCAGCTCTCCCACGACAGCCAAGGCCTGCAGCACAGCAGCCACGGGTGGCACCGCAGTGTCCCTGTCCTGGGCTGGCACCGTGTGCAGGTGCAGCTCCGACAGCTCCACGGCCTTCAGGCTGCTGCTTCCTGCACACAAACCACACCCAGGGCTCTCAGAGGGTCACAGCAGCAGCAAAGATCCACCCCTCCCCAGGGCAAGAGCTCGTTCAACCCCCTCAGCCCAACAGTTTCACCTTGCAGGTGAAAACAGGCACTCCAGTGGGGCAGAAAGAGTGGGRAAAAAACCCCTGTGAGCACCTTTGGAAGGGGGAAGCTTCCACACAACGAGCTTCTTCCACTCCTCCCCGAGGTTGTAGATGATGTTCTGTGTCTGCAGMGTGAGCTCCGTGCCCAGGGCCTTCAGGATCTTCAGCTCAAAGCCCCTGCGGGACTCCAGGCTCCGGAGGCTGCTCCGTGCCTGGGGGGGGACAGCAAACACAGCTCAGGGCTGCTCCAGAGAAAACCCCAGCCGTGGATCCCCACTGCCAAGGGGGGCACGGGTACCTGCTCCAGCTGCTGGGCTGCTGCCACGTACTGCTTCTCCAGCAGGGCAGAGTAGCTCTCCTTGATGGCTGTGTCAAACTGCAAAGGGCAAGCACAGGTGTGTGTCACACAGGTGTGTGTCACACAGGTGTGTGTCACTGCAGCCCTGCTCTCACACCACACACACTCAGCCAAATTTGTCCAGCTACAGACAAATCTGTTCAGCTTCATCCAAAACAGAAGCCCAGAATGATGGCTCACACCCAGGAGGAGCAGGGTTGTTTTGCTCCCCCTATGTGGGCCTGATATTACAAATCTGTAAGATTTTAGCTTGCTAACTCGTTCCCAAGGGAAAGCTTTTTCCCAAAACAATTCCTCCAAACAACTTTCTTTCTCAAAACAACCTTCCACCAGGTGGTGTTTTGCTGTTTCTCTAGTGAGCCAATGGGGTCAGAGAGGTGTTGTTCCCAATCACCAATCATGTTAAACCTGTATCAGAACACCTGATAAAAATGGAGTGAAATCATAAAACAAAGCCTCCTCTTTTTGTTTTTGYCTTCTGATAACTGGAGTCTTTGTCCTTCATTCCGTGTCCCACAGCGACACCCCTGCTCACCTCCTGCAGCTTCAGCAGCACACTCAGCACCAGGGTGTCCCTCTCCAGCTGCTGCTTCAGCTCTGTGAACTCAGCAACAGCCACGTTCAGGTCTCGCTGGACCTAAAACAACAACGTTTGTCAGTTCACTAACAGCAGCTGTTAGCACATTTCCCTCTTAAATTTCGTTTCTCATTTATTTCTGTTTGTAGAATAATTTGGTGAGGAGAAAAGAAAACCCCATCCTTTGTATTCCTGTGTCACCCCCCTGCCACAGCCAAGGCTGGTCCTTCTCTCTGAAGGACACTGTGACACACTTAATGTGTGACAATCCCTTAATGACAGCTGTTAATGAACACCCTGGTGTCACCTCAAGGCATTCTTTAGGGCTGAYATCACCCAGGGATCTTAGTCACAGAATCACAGCACCTCCTGAGCTGTCAGGGACCCCCAGGATCATCGAGTCCTGCCCCAAACCACAAAACCCCACCGTGAAAGTGTTGTCCAGACACTCCCTGAGCTCTGGCAGGTTTGGGGCTGTGACCAAACCCCCCACGATGGGGTGGGGGGCTCCAGATTCGGGGTGAAATGGAGCAGAATGTCCCCYTGGAGTCACCTCGTTCTCGATGGCCGCCTTGAGCAGGTCGATGTTGCTGGCCAGCCCCTCCACCTGCACCACCAGCTCCTCMGCGCCCTGCATGCTGGGCAGGAACTCGATGTACTTCTTTTTCATCACGGTGCACACCTCTCCCTGCGGGCAGCGAGCAGCGGGGCGGCGTCACCTCGGGGGCAGAGGGACAGGAGCGCCAGGACGGGGTAAAGAGAGGCTGGCAGGGCGGGGACAGCCCGGGGCGGAGCAGGGCTGGGCATCCCCGACCAGGGCTGGGCATCCCAGACCAGAGCTGGGCATCCCTGACCAGAGCTGGGCACCCCTGACAGGGCTGGGCATCCCTGACCAGGGCTGGGCACCCCGGGATGAACCAGGACTGCACAGCCGGGGCTGAACCAAGGCTGGACACCGTGATCCAGCTGCGCCAGGACTGGACATCCGGGCTGAACGAGGGCTGCGGACACGGGCTGAACCAGGACTGGACACCCGGGCTGAACCAGGACTGCGGACACGGGCTGAACCAGGACTGGAAACCCGCTCCGAACCAGGACTGGAAAGTCTTTCCGAAGCAGGGCTGGAAACCCGCTCCGAACCAGGGCTGGAAACCCCCTCCAAACCAAGGCTGGAGTCCCGCTCCGAACCAGGGCTGGACACCCAGGCGGACCCAGAGCTGGACACCCGCTCCGAACCAGGACTGGAAAGTCGTTCCGAACCAGGGCTGGAAACCCGCTCCAAACCAAGGCTGGACCCCAGCTCCAAAGCACGGCTGGACCCCCGCTCCGAACCAGGTCTGGACCCCGCGCTGAGCCAGGGCTGCACACCCAGGGCTGCACACCCAGGGCTGCACACCCAGGGCTGCACGCCCAGTCCTGCCCGGCTCCGCCGCCGCGCCGGCCCCGCGTCTCTCCCCGCGCCCCCTCCGCTCTCCCCGTCCCTCCGCCGCTGCCACCCCTTGCCTTGAGCTCCTCGACGCGGCGGGAGAGGCGCCCGACGCGGGCTCTCAGGTGCTCCTTGTCCAGCCGGCCCGAGTGTGCCAGCACGTCCGCCACCAGCGAGCCCGCCCGCGCCGCCATGGCTGCGCGCCCTACGGCGGCCGCGACGGCCACGGGACCGCGGCGCGAAGCTCGACGGGAGGGACGCGGGTTCGAGACTGAGCGGGGACATTGGAGACGGGCGGAGATGGGGGACCGGGGTTTTGGGGACACGGAGATGCCAGGGGGATCGGGGACCGCGAGTTTGGGGACACTGAGATGCCAGGGAGGATGGGGGACCGCGGGTTTGGGGACACGGAGCTGCCAGGGGGGATCGGGGACGGCGGTTTTAGGGACATCTGGAGATGGGGGACCGCGGTTACGGGGACACGGAGATGCCAGGAGATGCCAAGCTCTTGGCAGCAGAGGGTCCCTGGCTGCTGCAGGACCCGAACCTCATCCCCCCCGCCTCCTCCCTGCCCTCACACGGGTGCCAGGCTGTTCCRGGGCTGAGCGGGCAGGCGCCGAGCCCCTCATCCATCCCCGGCTGCCGGGGAGGGAGCATCAGCCCCCGGCATCCGGTACCTGACGCAGCCCCGGGCGGGCGGTGCCTKGCGGTGAGCAGCTCTCCGCACGTCCTGCGAGCGGGGACAGAGCCACCGCCGCCGGGCCATGACCGGGGGAAGGGTCCTGAGTGCCTGGGCACTGCTGGCCAGCCTGGCCGCGGCCGGCTGGGGGGTGCGAGGTGAGCCTGCAGGTGTGGGGACATGGGGACACTCGCCCTGGTCCCTGGACGTGCTGGGAGGGTGCTGGGAAGGAGCCCCAAAGCTGGGTGAGGTTTTTCCACCGGAGAAGGCTTGGAATGTCGGTGGGGAAAAAGGAATCAGTGCAACAAGGATGGGGGAGCCTGCTTTGCCCAGAGCTTTTTTGGGACAGCCTGATGTGATGCTTCATCCCCGGGAAGGAGCACGGAGCTCTGCCCTGCTGCCGGTAACCCAGAGCTGAAACCCTCTGCTCCCTTCTCCTCTCACAGGGCAGATACACGTGAAGGAATTCAGCGGGAAGGTGTTCCTGGAATGTGTGCGAAGCCAAGGCAGCAAAAACGTCACCTGGTGGAGGGATGGGAACACCGTCGGGCACGAAGCACAGCTGGACCTCAGCGTGGCTTATGACGACCCCAGAGGCCTCTACGTGTGTGAAACAGGAGGCAAAAGGAGCAGCCTGCAGGTGCACTATCGCAGTAAGTGTTGGTGCACTATCGCAGTAAGTGTTGGTGCACTATCGCAGTAAGTGTTGCACAGCTGCTTTTCCAGAGCCTGAACTCCTTGGAGTTTTTGCCCAAGCCGAGCCTTGAGGGAATTTCCCCCCATCTGGGAGTGTCTCCGCCGGTTTGCTGCAGGTTCTTCTGCGTGTGGTGTCACTGTGGCAGCTCTGCAGCCTTGTTCAGTGCCATGACCTGCTTCTCTGGGACATGTGGCAGCTTGTGCCACTGCCCTGGGTCACACAGCAAAGCCAGCTGCTCTCTGTTGGACTGGCAGAACTAGCTGAGCACTCTGCACGTGCCCCTGCCCTCAGTGGCCGTGTCCTTTTGGGCTTGCAGTGTGTCAGAACTGCATCGAGGTGGACGCTCCCACCGTCTCGGGCATCGTCATCGCGGACGTGGTGGCCACGCTGTTCCTGGCAGTGGCCGTGTACTGCGTCACTGGCCACCACAGGGGACACTCCTCGCGAGGTGAGGCACCCCAGGGCTGTGCCTGGCRCCTCTGGGGGGCTGTGTGTGTCCCCCAGGGGCTGCAGCCAGCTCTTGGGATTGTTTGTGAATGTTCCCTACATTGCCTGTGGCTCCCCCGATCCCTGACCTTGGCCTTCTTTCTTCCTTCAGCTTCTGACAGGCAGAACCTGCTCGACAATGAGCTCTACCAGGTGAGTGTGGGGGCACCCCTGTGTGTGTGGGGACACCTTCAGCACCCTGCGTGTGTGTGAACACCCTCAGCACCCCTGTGTGTGGGTGAGAACACCCTCAGCCCCCCTGTGTGTGTGTGTGAGAACACCTTCAGCCCCCCAATGTGGAGAGAATCTTGCCAGGGGCTGATCCAGCTCGCCCTCGCAGGGCTGGGCAGGTGCAGTTTGGGCTCATCTCCCCCTTTTCCCCCTCGCAGCCCCTCGGGGAGAGGGAGGATCAGCAGTACAGCCGCCTGGCTCCCGCCCGTGCCCGCAAGTGAAGCAGGAAGACTCTGAACCCCTTCCTCAGCGGGCTGGTTCAGCTTGGAGGCCCCTCCAGGATGGGCTGCTTGGAGCCCTGTGCTCATTCCACGACCTCTTGCACTTCTGTATYCCTGCCATTAAAGATGAGCCTGTCYCACRGCCTCCCTGCTCCGTCTGCTGTGTCCAGGTCCTGGGGAAGGCGCGCACGGGATGGGATCTGGTGTCTTGAGGGACATGGGGTGGGATTTGGTCACTGGGAAGGGGCTCATGGGTTGGGATTTGGTCACTGGGAAGGGGCACATGGGATGGGATTTGGTCACTGGCCTCCACTCCCCAGCCCCAAGCAGAAACAGCTCGTGGGGTCTGAGCCCCCCAAAACAGGACACAGCCACCAGACAGGGCCAGCCAGCACCACCTCACCCCTGGAAGCACAAAGAACTATTCCCCTGGAGCAGGTGGCACAGAGGCAGAGCTGTTGCCACTGGGTGTGGGCTGATGCTGCTGAGACAAGGAATGTGTGGGATGGCACTGCCTGGGACAAACTTGTACATTGCTGTACCCCAAAAATGGTGGTAGAAGCACTGGGCTGTAGCAAATCTTGGGGTTTTTTTGAAGCAAAATTGAGGCCCTGTACACCCAGAGAGGTCCAAGCCTCTCCCACAGCACTGGGGCTGAGCAGGCTCCCTGCAGCAGCTCGGGCTTGCAGAAGGTGAGAACACAGCCCTGCGTGGTTTTGGAGCTGCTGGGGGTTGGTGCTGTGYGTATCTCTCCATCTCCCTGCTCAGGGTGTGGGGCCTGATGTGGTGACTGAGCCCAGCTGTGCCCCCAAACCACATCCTGCAGGGTGCTGAGGAGCTGCTGGGGCTCCCCTCCCCTCCTGAGCCACCCCCAGCCCCTGCTCTGCTGCTGCTTCCTCTGCTCGGGGGCACAAATGGGGCTGGCTCAGACACCAGAGCAGCCCACGGGCTTTTCTTAACCTGTGCCATTGCTGCTGGGCATTTTGGGGGATTTTTTACTGCCTGCTTTGGCTGCAAGTGAAGGTCAGGCTGTAAATAATGAGGTCAGAGGCAAATCCCCCTGAGGAGGATCCACTGCCAGCCCAGGGAACCACCTGGAAGTGGAGGAACTCAGGGCAGAAATGAAACTGGAGGGAAAAGGAGACCAGGAAGCAGCAGTGAGGCTGCAGGGCCTTTAATGAGAAGGAAATCCCTTTAATAAGAAGGAAATCTCTTGCCAATGTGCTCGTTCCTGTTCCCTGAYGGCAAACCCAAGCACACCCCGGGGTTCCACCTGTCCTGTGGCCACCTGGCTTTTCCCAAAATGTCAGAGCCTCGGCAGGGCTGCAGAGAGCTGGGAACGAGCTGGGCAGAAGCGTTTGGTGCTGCCGGCTGCCAGCAGAATTCGGGAGTTTCAGATGCCCCTGTGCTCCAGGCCCGCGTACACCTCCCGCTGGCCTTTCCGGATGGGCTGTGGGAACAGCAGAGAGCTCTGCTCACAATCCTTACCTGAGCCCACAGCAGGTGCAGAACAGCACAGCACAGCAGAGCAGGGGCAGGGCACGGGGAGCTGCAGTTCTGCTCCCAGGTAAATACCAGGAAAAGGGGCTGTGCCCTCACYRCCTYCTTCCTSCACTGCCAGGAAAACCTGGAGCTGSACTGGGKGCTTYTTCAAGGAYAAATGACCCGGCTATGAGCCCCAGCTCTGGTTATCCCTCCCCAGCCAGCAGGGATGCAAAGCTCAGGGAGTGCCCTCACCTCGTAGTCCGGGTTTGGGACAGGGGGAGGACGCTGCATCTTCTGACCTGAAACAGAGTAGGGGGAACCCTTGGGCATTCCTGTCCCCTCCAGGCCCATCCCAGGGCCAGGCACACCGTGGGCCAACTCCCATGGGTTGATTCTGAGCTCCTGAAGAGGCAACAGCTGCCTGGGAAATGGATTCCTGTGTGCAGGATGGCACAGCAGGCACTGCCATCCCCGCAGCCTGGAGAGCACACAGGGAAGCAGGAGCATGGACTGGAAGCTCGTGGGGATGCCCGGGGATGAGGATTTTCCCTGAGTGCTCAGAGGATGCCCCGGGGATTGGGGGTTTCCCTGGGTGCTCTGAGGATGCCCGGGGATGAGGATTTTCCTGGGTGTTCAGAGGATGTCACAGGGATAAGGATTTTCCTGGCTGCTCAGCCCGGGGATGAAGGTTTCCCTGGCTGCTCAGAGGATGCCCCGGGGACTGAGGGTTTCCCTGGGTGCTCAGGGGATGCCCCGGGGTGTCTGGAATGGCTCTCACCTCGGGGCCGGCTGTCGCCAGCAGCGCTGGCCCGTCCCTTCCTGCCCTTGCTGCAATAATAGACCAGGATGAGCACGCCCAGGGTGATGAGGAGGTCAGCAGCGATGATCCCCGCCACGGTCAGCACGTCCAGCTCCTCGCAGTTGGCACACACTGCAGGGGGATGAGGGCAGGGGGTGCTCAGAGCCCGGGAGAGCCCAGCCTGGCTCACCCCAGGGCTGGCACAGGCAGCGAAAATGGGCAAACTGAGAGGAGAGGGGAGATTCCTTCTGCTAAAAACAGCCTCGGCAGCACCACATTCACCCACCCCAGCCCTGAAAAACAAGTGTGAGCTCCAAAACCTGCCAGTGGAAGGTGCAGGGCGAGGGTCTGCACCCACCTCTGGCGTTCAGGTACAGCTGGCGCTTCTGCTTCCCCACGGAGCAGCTCAGGTTGGCAGGAGTGCTGTCGTGGTCCCTCATGATGAACCTCCTGTCCAYGGCTTCCCCTCTCTTCCCAGACGGCTCCCACTGGATGCCATCGTCCTCMAAGGGACACGTGATTGTCACCGTGGTGCCAGAAATCTCCACCAGGAATTCCCCTGGGGGGGACACGCCAGTGAGAGAGGAAAGCGAGGGCAGAACTCAAATATTTCTGCCTGGTTTTAGTCGGCTACAGTCTTTATATCCTGCTAAATACTGAGGTTATTTAAAGCTTTGTATTAAAGATTAGTATCAAAACTTAGCATTAAAGATACTCATATTTTGCTGGTAAAATTCACTTACCCTCCAGTTCTTCATCTGCAAAACAGAAAGAAAAAAAGTGTTAAAAATCATCTCATCATTGCCTCATTGCTTGGTGCTGTTGGAAATGCCCAACATTTAATTAGGGATCAATCTCTCCAATCAGTAAGATCACTGTCAATTAATGAGCAGTGAATTTTTTCCATCCTGCAATATTTACAAAATTCAAATCTTTCTATTTGACTCTCAGTCCTCGCTTTTGAGGCACATTGGGGGTTTCCAGCATGATAAATAGTTAAGGAAGGCAGTAAAAGGCACTTACCCTGCTGAGCCGTGGTGCCAACTGCAAAAAAAAAAAGAGGAAGAAATGTTAAGTAATTGAGTTTCAGCTATCACACACCTTTCCTACTCCCAGGACATCCTTTGTGAACTCAGCTGCTTGAAAAAAAGATGTTCACAATGCCCCATTCGTGCTGAAGACATCAGCAATGTTCCGCTGGTGGGACAGGATGTTGTTCCGAACTTGGGAGCCATTTTTTAACGCAGCCTAGCGCAGAGTGGAAACTTGAATCGTTTTCCGACC
>CADDXX010000450.1:469351-493104 GCA_902810485.1 Alauda arvensis
GGGGCCGGGAGCGCTCGGGATGCGGCTCCGGGGGCCGGGGATGGTCCCGGGGCAGTGGGAGGCTGGGGAAGGGTGGTCCCGGGGCAGTGGGAGGCTCGGGAAGGATGGTCCCGGGGCAGTGGGAGGCTCGGGAAGCCTGGTCCCGCGGTGGGCGATGCTCCGGGGCAGGAGGGAAGCTCGGGAAGCGAGTCCCGGAGCAGTGGGAGGCTCGGACAGAGGCTTTCCCCGAGCGGAGGGAGACACGGGGATGGCCGGAGGATCTGAACCGGGCAGAAGTGGCTGCACACCCTGAAAACAAGAACTGAGAGCGCCTGGCGCTGCGGGGAGACTTCTGACCCCTTGCGTGTGAAATCCAGGCGCCGTGGCCACAAAACCAGAATTGCTTTGAAATACCTAAAGCGGGTGCTTTGCAACTCATCCGGGACCCAGCTGATGCCATTTGTCAGCTCTTTGTCCCCACACTGAAACATCTCCGGTGCTTTATTTGGAGCCGGTTCCAGTCCCGGAAAATGGGTCAGGGAAGTTTTCTGCTTCGCTGCGAGTTTCAGTGCTGGGGAGGGAGTCACTGCTGYGCTTTATTATTTGAATTCTGCCTGTCCTGCACGTGTCTCGGTGKTTTTGGGGCCAATTCTGCCCCTCGCAGTTAACGAGAATCGAATCCCTGCCCGTTTGTGCCCGTTCCATCAGGTGCCTGCAGCGCTCTTTGCCTGGAAATCAAAGCCAGCCCCAAAGTCCGAGCYTTCGTGGGCGAGGAGGCGCTGCTGAAATGCTCCTTCAGATCCAGCTCCCCGCTCACCGAGAGCCTGCTGGTGGACTGGACCTACCGCCCCCTCGSCGGGGGCCCGATGGAGACAGTAGGTGGCACCGGGCCAGGCCCCTGGGCAGGCTGAAAATCGGAATTTTCTGTTTGCTCTGCCGGGSTGCTGCCTCACCTGGCGCTTTGGGAGTCTCGTGGTTGCCTTCTTCACCCTGTAAAATGTCTTTGATATTCTCTGTGTGAAAAAAAATACTCTAGGTGCATATAAAATAGCATAATAATGTCAAAGTGGATAAATCTGGGGGTTTGTCACAAGTGCTGCCCTGTGCACTGCACAGAATGGCTGTAAATATTCAGGTGGTAGCTTTATTTATCTTATAAAGGAAATATTCTTCCTGACTTCTTAAAGTGCCATTATTTCTTCACTTTTACAATGCAGAATTCCTTTATTTTTTCGCAGTGCAAGAGACAGTTCACTCTGCTCTCTCGGGTGAGTGTTTTATTGCCACRTTTATCGCCTTTCTGTCCCCGCAGATTTTTCATTACCAGTCCGTCCCGCACCCCGCGACAGCGGGGAGGTTCAAAGACAGGATCCTCTGGGCTGGGAACGTCGCTAATGGCGATGCCTCCATCGTGATCCAAAGCCCGGAGCTCAGCGACAACGGCACCTTCATCTGCAGCGTGAAGAACCCCCCGGACGTTTATCACAACATCCCSCAGACGCTGCTGGTGGTCACGGAGCGGGGTAAGGCTCCCTGCCCCAGGTGTGTTCCCAAAGTTGTGTTGTGGAATTCCGAGCACCACGTGGGAAATGCTCCCTGCACTTCCACGCTGGAGTTCCAGCAGGGGTGACCTGAGCCCCGCCCTCGGAGCTCGGCGCTGTGAGAGCTCCTGAACTGATTCGGGACGGGGGGAGCGGTGCTGATAACAGCGATCAAAGGCGTCCCTTTGTTGAGAGGCTTCAGCCTCCGCAAATTGCGGCAGAACAAGTTAAACGCTGAGGAAACGCCGGCCTAAAAATAATCCCCCGCATCACAGGAGCTGATTGTCAGTAATCATTTCCTCCTCTGCCCTGCGTGCCAGCCCTGCCCCAAATTCTCAGCTCAGCCGTGCTGGTAGAACTGAGTCGTGCTGTGCCTTGCTCTGAGCTCCAGCTCAGCCTGCAGGGGCTGGGTGTGGGGACAGGAGCCCTGCAGGTCTGGGAACCACAGATTTGGGGACAGGAGCCCCACAGATTTGGGGATCACTGATTTGGGGACAGGAGAACCCCACAGATTTGGGAACTGCAGGTATGGGGACAGGCGCCCTGCAGATGTGGGAACCACAGATTTAGGGACAGGAGCCCCAGAGATTTGGGAACCACAGATTTGGGAAAAGGGGCCCCACAGATTTGGGGACCACAGACGTGGGGACAGGATAATCCCACGGATTTGGGAACTGCAGGTTTGGGGACAGGAGCCCTGCAGATTTAGGGACAGGCAGATTCCAGTGTGCCAGCCCTGTCTTTCACGTGGAAGGCCCCCAAGCCGTGCCCTGGCTGTGAGTTTGCCCCAGAGGCTCAGCCTGTGTTGTCTCACTGTGTTCCAGGCCTGGCCTTCCAGCTGAGCTCAGCAGCCCTGCTGTCCATCCTGGTGTTCGTCCCCTCTGCCCTCGTGGTCATTCTGCTGCTGGTGAGGATGGGGAGGAAATTCCRGGTGCAGAAGGAGAAAGGGAAATGTGGCTACAAGAAATCCTCCATCGAGGTGTCGGATGAGTAAGTGCTGGCTGCAGGCTGGAGCCTGTATTTCCACTTTGGGGTGTTGGCACAGCAGTGAGGGATGATTTCGGCACCAACTGGCTGCAGTTCAGCCMCTGGTGACTGCTGCTCACCCAGCCTTGGGAAATCCCCCTGCTGGAGCACAGACCGAGGGTGCACATCCCCTTTTTGGTGTCACTCGCGTGAGGAATGCCATGGAACTGAGGCGCTTTGGGGTCAGACACTTTTCACTTCTGCCATGAGGTTTATCCGAGCCTGAGTCAGCAGGATGTTCCACATGTGTGAGCTTTGTGTGCTGCATTTGGGGTCAAGTCCCCAGGACAGCAAAATAAACCAAATAATGCTGCCTGTGGTGGCCTGAGCAGAGAGGCCAGGTAYTGAAATATCCTTGGAGACTGAGCTCCCTTCTGCTCAATTCCTTGCAGATTTATTTTTGTTTTACTGCAGTCTCTTAATGTTTTGATTGGTGGTGTAAGATTTACCAGTCAAAAAGCAGCTTCTGTTTTGATCTTCATGGCACTCAAGTGCCACCTTCAAAATGAGGCATCTGTGAGCTTTCAGTCCTTCAGGCTTGGCCGTGCAGACCTAAAGGATTTCCCTCACGGTGGAAAACCTTCAGTTCCACGTGCTTTAACCAGAATTCAGAGTCCAAAGGAGGCACTGGAATGTCTGGGGGGGAAAGTCCAGCCTGAGCCCGTGCTTCTCCCGCAGGCCTGAGCACACAGACACGGCTGGCTGCGGGGGCAGGATCAAGGAGTGGTGCCTGAGCTGCGTGGTAAGTGCAAGCTGGAGTTTTTGCCAGCTCTGGGYGCTCAAAGGAGGCGCTGAGAGCCAGCAGGTGGAGTGTCCCAACACCTCTGGGTGCCCGGGGTGTGTCCCAAAGGCTCCTGGAGCTCCCCAGCTGGAGGCTGTACTGGTGGGGAAGCTGCCATGAGATCCATCTCAGCGATTTTTCATGGGACGTGGTTGGAATCAAAGCTGTGGCTTTGAGATGACAAACCAGGGATGAAGTGCCAGCTGCTGGGGGCTTTTTTAGGGGCTCTACACCAGCACTTTGGGGTTGGCAGTGCTGTGACCCTTCACCCCTCCGTGTTCTCACAGATCTTCCTCCTTTCGCTGCAGATCTTCCTCCTTTCACCTCGTTCCCACCCCAGCAGGACGTTGCCAAACCCTCGCTGTTGTTTGTTTGTTTGTGCTTCCTGCGTGCTGTGCCCTCTAATTCTGCCGCTTCCCTTCCCTCCCCGCCAGCAGCTCCTGCCCGTCAGGTGCCTCCGCTCCGGCTCCGGAGAGGTTTTGCCCTTGTTCTGTGCGAGTCCTGCGCGCTGGAATGAACAGCCACATTCCAGAGTAATGCCCGATTCCAGAGGGCTTTCATTGCCCCGGGGTCCCCCAGGGCAGGTTCAGCCCAAGGCGCCTCTGCCTCTCAGGTGCGCGGCCGGGATGTGASTTAGGGAGGATTTAAATACGTGTTTGGTTCGCTCCCCTAATGCCGGCCATTTGAAATGCCCCAAATGCCCCAGCCCTGCAGACAGGCGTGTGCTGATGGTTCCCATCAGACACGGGATGAAAGGCAGGCAGTTACGTAAGTTGTACATGAAATATTTACAGCTCTGCGTTAGAACAGAGCCCCGGCGTGGGGAAGGAGCTTTTGGAGAGGTGCAGGGAGCAGGAAATGCCTCGTGCCGGAGGCAGAGCTGCCTTGGGATGTGGGAGGGATGCTCCAGGTGACGTCCTGGGAATCGGGGAGGTGCCAGGAGCAGAGGTGGGGAAAGGATGGAGCCGCAGTTTGGCCAGGAAATGCTCTCAGGACATGGGAGAGCTTAACAGCTGAAAAATGTCCTCTCATCCTTTGGGAGGAGCCAATTGGAACGATAAAACCCTGCTGCTCCCATGCGGAGTGCTTTGGCAGGTTGGGTCCCTGTCTGACAGTGAGATATTGATCTGATGGACGCTGCCCTCTCTCTCGAACGATTCTGCACTCCTGAGGAGTCTCTGATGTGCTTTTTCCTGCCTCATRCGTGACCCAGCCATTCAAATTGCGAGGCCAATGGAAAAATCTCCTCAGACTGGAGATGCCCGGAGCGTCAGTGGGCTCTCCCCTGCAGAGCTGAGGTGTTGGGGTGAGCTCAGACACCATCAAACGAGTGCTGTGGTTACAGCTCGGAGAGAGGATGTTTGTCAGGCTGGAAAACAGTAATTAGTGCTGCTCAGGGCTCTGCAGGGTAGTGCTGCCCTTTCTGCTTCACCTTTAGCTGCTGCTTCTCTCAAAACACATTTCATGTGTGGGTGACTGGGAGACAGGAAACAGATTTATTTTTATTTTTATTTTTATTTTTATTTTTATTTTTATTTTTATTTTTATTTTTATTTTTATTTTTATTTTTATTGTTATTGTTATTGTTATTGTTATTGTTATTGTTATTGTTATTGTTATTTTTATATCTGTTTTATATTTATCTTTATTTTTATTTCTATAGATATATTTCTTTTAATATTTATATCAGGTTTTCTGCAAGTCCCCTGGCTTTTTCAAGCACAGCAGCATTTTTAGGAAGCATTTAGGCTCTTGCCAGGCTCAGCATTTGCCTGAGCTCATGATTTGATTCATTTCCTCACACATAATCCCAGTTTCTCTGCGCATTCCCTGTTTAGGACTCTGATGAGGAAGATCCCTACTGACAGAAGGCTGAAGCTGTGTGAGAATACCAGAATTCCAGCACTGGGAATGATGGTGAGATCCTTCCAGAGGCTGCTGGAAAASCAGTGCAGGCTGCAGGGCGTGCTCTGCCCTCGGTGCACTGGAAGAACAATGCTGATGGGATTGCTCACTTCTATTTAAGCACAAAATAACGATTTTTCTAAAAAAGCTTTCTAATTTATTGGGGAAAAGCAAATCTCTTGCCCTCAGGTGTGCGTGCCCTGCAGAAGCCTCAGTGCCTGCAGTGCCTTGGTTTTCCTGCAGATTGGTTTGGTTCTTTGGTCACATCCCTCTTTCCCTGGAAATCCTGAAGTGAAGGCTGCTCCAGCTCTCTGGGCTGGTCACCTCTGGGCACTGACAAAGTTTATTCTCAGGTTTTTTGGAACACAGTGACTCACACCAGTTTRATGAAGTAATACCTGGCATCCTCTGTCGTGGAGTGAAGAGAACCTACTGCTTTTGAAGTATTTTTTTATTCAGCTGCATCGCTGGGTACCTCTCCTACTTGTAAGAGTGAAGCACAATTCATAGAAAAAAATATTTTTTTTTTCTTTTCCTTTTTTACAATCAGAAATGCAAATGGGGACTCTGTTTCTGGGGACACACAACCCCATCTACCTCAGCCACGGACTCAAGCACTGCCCAAAGGAACGCTCTCTTTGCAGTAGTTGTTTTCTTCCTCCCTTCTCTAGCACCTCTTTTGGGGAAATGATTCGTTGTGCAGCGTTACTTCCCCTCCATGTGGGCCATTTCCTCTTTCACCAGCCTTATCCAGCACAGAGAGCAGTGGAATTCACTCCCTCAGTCCCTCAAGAGCTGCTTTCTCTCTGTATCAGTCAAATATTCTCTTTTTTCAGACGTGCTCCAGGTTTACTGTGGATTTTGCTGTGCAATTGCCAATAAATTGCATTATCCCATTCTGGGCTGTGGCTCTCTTTGTTTGGCTGAACTCATGGAACCACCCTGAGGTGGRAAAATGCTCGTGTGATGATGAGTGAAGGTTTTGCGGGAGCAGATTCAACCCTTTAAAAAGGAGCAGGTGCCAGGTTCAGCATCTCTGCTGCCTGCAGCTCTCAGCTGTGCTGGAGCTCTCACTAAGTAGGTCAGCTGTAGATCTGTGTAGATAAATACATTTTTTTTAACTCCTGTCTGCTGTGAATCAATATTTAAAATATTTGTGCTCCCTGGTGCCACAGCATCTCAGYCAGCCCAGCCTGTCCTGGGAAAGGCTGTGCTGGGGGAAGTGGCTKTGCTGTCCCACTCTCAGCACTCACACACTTCCCCTGGGCAGCCAAAGGYTCTKTTTTTTTGTGCTGCAGAACGCTGGRTTCCAGCTGTGCCTCCCTGGGCACGGCTGTGCTGCATCCTGGGCMAAGATTCCTGGTGCAGAGCTGAGCTGGGGATGCTGCTGGGCTTCCTCTCCCTCTGCCAGCCCATGGAGATTTATTTATGCAGCATCAAAACTCACTGATACTGGGATGGAGAACACTGGGGTGCTGGGATGGGGAGCACTGGGGTACTGGGATGGGGAACAGGAGCTGCTCTGGTGTTTCCAGGGAAGAGGAAGGCTGAAAATGGGCTTTCCAAGTGGTCAGGGGGGGCTGCCCCAGAGGAATATCAGTGGCTGCTCTGTGCTGTGCCAGGCAGGCTCAGCAGGAGGAAGGCACAGCCACGTCACCCAGCGCTGCTCTGGGACAGGGGTGCAGCAGGGACAGCTCCTGAGCAGCTCTGATCCCCAAAAACAAGGCAGGAGGGAACACGGGGTGTGTGCCAGGAGTCTCTGTGTCCCACACTGGCCCTGGTGACTGGTCAGGCCAGTCCCTCACGCTGGGCCTGAGCCCAGCTCATCCCCCCGAGCTGCCTCCTGCAGCTGCCCCAGCTGTTCCCAGGCTGCACATCTGCAGCTGGGGTTCCCCTCTCCGCTGCACGACATCCTGGTTTGTTCTCCTTTTTCTGGCGTGGGGAAGTGACCACCAGACTGAACCTGAGAAAAGGAAGCTGCCCAGAAAGGTCTTAGCATATGCAACCTGGAGATGATCTGGCAGCTGATTCAGCTGCTCTGAATCAGTGCCTGAAGARCCCTTCGTGCAAGGCGAGCTGCTTTCTCCAGGCCACGCCAGGTGAGTATTTTTTTTTTGCTGCAGTTTTTATATCCGGATGTTTTTTTTCATCTGTTTTTCCTGAGAAGAGAGCAGGGGGAGCAGAAGTGCTGGAGACTCGGATGCCACGTGCAAAAGCAGGGAGGTGTGAAGGCCACGAGGTGCCTGTGACCCTTTCCCCCTCCCAGTCTGTTTGGGAAGGGCAATTTGGATGTGTCAGCACTGGCACACACAGAACACCCTGGTGAGTGGGTGCTGCTCCAGCTGGTGCCCCCAGCACCCTCTCACTGCTGTGTCACAGGGAGGGGGACACCCTGCAAAAAATGTGCTCCCAGCCAGGACCAGGAGCCCTTCTCCAAACCAGGGCAAGAAATCCAGCAAGGAYTTGGTGGCAAATAAGGCTCAGAGCCCCAGGAGCTCAGCTGCAGGGAGCTTGTGGAGGTTCTGGGTATAGAAACCTCAGCTTTGTGCACTCAGACAGGACTGGGGTTTGAGCTGGCTGCTATTTTGGCTGCTGCAYGGGGGTGGTCCYGGGAGGCTGCARCTCTGCAGRTTYTGGCAGTGTCTCTGKCTGCTGTGCCTGAGCTGTGCTGGGGGCCCTGGGGCTGAGCAGGAGCTGTGTTTGTGGGTCAGYCGTGCACCAGCACGGGCTGTGCAGAGAAGTGTGTCACGGCAGAGCTGCGCAGAGCACTGCAAACCACACAAARCCCAGCTCCAGAGAGCTCCTGGGCTCTGAGAGGCAGGTGGGAGAGAACTCCAGAAGGTTTGCTGCCACCTCTCAGGATATTCTGTTTGTGGGGAAGGGGCAGGGTGATGAAGGTCCAAAGCTGTAGTGATTTTCTCAGCCTAGAACTGATCCAAGGGTCCCCTGGAATCTCAGTCTGAGGCTGACCTGGAGAGCCTCTCACACGCACAATGGAGCAAAAAGAGAGAAGCTACCAAAATGCCAGAGATGATTCAGCTCTTGCCTTTCTATTTCTATTTCGTTTCTGCATTATTAGAAAATACATGTTGGTAATTGCAGCCTCAATTCCAGTTTTGTGTGAGGGTTCTGGGCAGGAGAGCTGCTCTCAGTAACTCTTTACCCTTAAATGAATTCCACAGCTGGGAATTGTGGAACAGGGACAGGGCAGCAGGGTGCTGGCTCCTGCCTTCCTTTGGGCACATCCCTGGTGGTGGCAGCCAGCCCTTCCCTGGGCTGCAGGATAAATCTGCAGSGTGCAGAAAGGAGATGGCAGCTTTGTTCTGAGAGATGTGGAGCAGGTCAGGCCGATCCCAGACACCAGATGTGGCACTGCTCCAGCAGAACCTGGGCAGCACCCAGGGGCAAGGATTCCAATCTGGGGTCAGGGGTCTGTGTTCTAGGACCAAACTTCTCTGTTTCAGCCACATTAAAAACATCTGATTGCTTTGGGAGCAGAGTCAACACCTGTAAACATCTCAGCTCAAAGGCTCGACCCCAAACCACCGGAAAGATTCGTGACCTTGGGCAAAGCACGAAGAGGTTTAGGCTGAGCCCTGGCCCCTGCGCTCCCTCTCCAAGCTCAGCACTAACCAGAGCCCAGGTCTCTGCCCTCTGTGCTGTGCTGSCTCCCAGCCTCCCAACCTCAGAGGCTGCTCTCCAGAGCCTTCCCCTGACCCTGAGCTGGCTGCCAGCCCTTGGTGTCCCGCCCCAGGGGACRCTGGAGCGTGTGTCACCTCTGCTGTTCTTTTCAGAGGGAGATGAAGGCATTGCTGAGCCTGACCCTGGTGCTGACATGGCTGGGTAAGCTCTGAGTTTTATTCTCCTCTGCTTTCCCCTCTGCCTTTGCTCTAAGAGCAATCAGTGTCTGGTGAGGACCCCGTGGAGMTGCTCCTCTCCTGGGTGCCAGCCCCTGCCCTGGCCCTGTGTGTTCTGCATCCCCCCCTTCCCGCAGAGCTCCCCCATAAACAGGCTGCAAACTGCCCTGGCATCCCTGCATGTGTCCTGTACTGAGGCTCCAAGGCTTTGAAAGARGCAGAGCTGCTTCACCCACTCTAAATACAGGCAGAGGTTTCCAAGGTATTGATTTTGGCTCTSCCCGAGGCAGGCAGCTCCCTTGGTCTTCTCTGCTGGCAAATATTTACCCTTTTCAGCTCCTCAGCTGGTCAAGACCAACAGAACTTGTTTGGGGAGCTGCAGCACTTTGCATTCATTATTTACAGGGTTTCAGACAAACACTTGGTGCTCGGCCAGGGCCCAGCCCTCGGTGGCTGTGGACAGGCTGAGCAGAGTGGCTTGGCCACRAGGACGAGCCTACCTGTCTGAGCAGCTCCCCGCTGAATCAGCTCAGCCAGCTCAGAGCAAGCAGCAGCCAGAGCTCAGCTCCCCTTGCAGTGCCACTGCAGGCTGAGCCAGTGACATTTCCCACCCCACTCGTTTCAGAGACCCTTTTGGTCCTTCCTGCAGCACGTTCTGCAGCCCGCAGAGCCCCGTGTGGGTTGTCAGCTCTCTGCTCTTTGATGTTCCCCTCGTTTGCTGTTTTCCCCGCACTGTCCAGCTCCTCTACAACCCCAAGCTGTGGTTATGTAGCCAGACAAGCTCAGGTCTGTGAGCAAAGGGGAAGGAAGCCAAATGGGCAGTGAGGGCGGAACTGAAATTCGTGTGAAGCGCTTGAATTGCCCCCGGCCCGGCAGAGATGAGAGCGGCACAGGTTCTCCCAGCCAGTGACTCACAGGCACAGCCCCGCAGGAGCTGCAGGCTTTGGCTCCGAGGCGTGGAGGGCAGGGGTTGTGCTTCCCAAGTCCCCTTCGGCTGGATCACAGGGCAGCAGCCCTTGGTGTGGCGGCGGGAGGATGCGCTGCCCCACATCCCGGGCACGCCAGGGCTCAGGCACGGGCTCGGCCTCCGCACCGCTCAGGGCCGTGAGCCCCGGGCTTCCCCGGACAGGAGACAGCGATGGGGCCGGGCAGGCTGCAGCTGGCCGTGCTCCCCGGGCTCATCCTGCTGTCGCTGTCCCCGGCAGAGCGGTGCGGCGGCGCCGCCGGCGTGTTCACGGAGCCGCAGGTGCGAGCTAGGGCCGGGGACTCCGTGCTGCTGCGGTGCCTCTTCCTCGACCCCGACAGCAGGGGCTGGACCCTGCACAAGGTGGACTGGGTGCGCAAGGCAGGAGCCGGMGCTCAGGTGGGTCGGGACGGGGCTGGCAGGGCAGGGGACACCGGGGCCGCTGCCAGGGGACGGAGGGCGAGGCGGCCGTGGGGAAGCAGCCCCACAGAGGCTGCGGGAAAGCCCAGGCCAGGAGGAGAGGGTGTTTCCATGGGAGGAAGGAGGGTCCCCGAGCGGGGGCAGGCAGCACCGGGGGAGCGCTGCATTCCCCGAGAGCGCCGGGCTCTGTGCGGGGAGAAAACCCACGCGGGTGGGGAGAAGGTGTGAACTGAGAGCTCCCGAGGAGGGACAGGCACCTGACACCCTTCACCTGTCTCCGTCTGCGCCCCGGCAGGAGGAGACGGTGTTTTTTTACTACAGCAACCACGGCGTCCCCACGGGCAGCTTGAAGGAGCGGGTGCAGTGGCAGGGGAACGTCTCCCGCCGGGACGGCTCCATCCGCCTGCGGGACCTGCGAGTCAACGACAGCGGCACCTACGAGTGCGAGCTGCGGCTGCTGCAGAACAGCAGCATCTTCAGGAGCCGGACGGTGCTGCTCGTCAGCCCCGAGGCTCCCAGAGGTGCGTGCCGAGCCCTGCTCCCCGCTCCCGCAGCCGCCCCCAGGCTCTGGGGGTCCCCGCGGTGCCATCCCCTGCCTTGGTGTCTCCCCGGCAGAACCAGAGCCGCCGAGGGACTCCGGGTTCTGGCCGGCCGCGGTGGGCTGTGGCTGCGTGGCCRTGGTGGTGGCGTTCCTGGCCGGGCTCTGCGTGAGGAAGAGGTACCAGGGCTGGTTCTGGGTTTGGGGGGGTGAGGAAGCGCCTCCCTGCAGCCCTTCCTGCGCTGCTGCCCCTGGCCGGGCTCTGCCCGGGCGCTCTCAGGTGTGAGGGTTCAGCTGCCCAGGTGTGCGGTGCAGCCTCCTGCCGCCATCTAGTGTCACCCTGCCCCGGCCGGCGTGCCCTGGGCTCCCACACCTGCCAGCAGCAGGGACAGCCCGGCCCCGGCCTGTGCAGAGGGATGGCAGTGTCCCGGCAGAGGGAGGGAAGGAGGGAGGGACAGGAGGAGCGGAGGTGACACGGAGGTGACACTGCTGCTGCCTCCCCTCAAGGTTTGCAACCATCACAGCCCTGGAGAGGATGGGGAAGAGCGGCAACAAGAACAAAGCAGAGGTGAGAGCTGAGGCTGGAGGGGTCGCTGGGGGTGGGTGTGTGGGCTCAGGGCTGGGCAGGCCGAGGGAGGGGATCCCACCCTGCCCAGGCACGAGGGGCCATTTTTGCTTGCCCTGTGACGGGGCCCAGGCAGCCCCTGTGTGCTTGGGGGCTGCTCTGTTCCCAACACCCTGATCCACCCCTTGCAGGAAGCCATTTACTCCTCAATCCCTGGAGCTGAGGTGCCCAAGGCTGAGCAGGAAGCGAAGAAGAAGAGGAGAGCTGAGGACACGTACATAACCATGGTGAGGAGGGCAGCAGGCGTGGTGGGCCCCCATCACAACATCCAGGGCCTCACTCCCTGTGCCAGACCAGCCTCYCGTGCCCCCTGCCCTCTCCAAACACCCCCTGGTCCCCGTGGTGAGGCTCAGCCCTGTCCCTTGCTCCCGCAGCACCCATCTCCCTGCCGGGAGAACGGCGTCTACGTGGAGCTGAACAGGAGGGCGATCCCGTCGGAATGGATGGCAGAGGGGACCCGGGGGCATGGACAGAGCCAGGAGCCCCACAGCAGGCCAGAGGAGGCCCTTCCCCAGCCTCCAGAGCTGCAGAAATAGCWGTGCTGTGCGATGGCAGCCCCTTGTCCAGGTGTGTCCAAGACACCTTTGTCCCTCTCAGGACTGGGAAGCGGTGACACGTCACTGTGTGCCCTGTGCCAGGGCACTGCTGRGGCACAGCCCACCCCAGCTGGCTGCAGGGCACCAGGGGACACCTGTCCCTCCGGCTCTTGCCCCCTGGACTCTGGAGAGGGTGGGCACAGCCCCAGGCTCCAGCTTTGATCCTGACCCAAGATAAGGATCCCCAAAGGGGGAGATGCAGCGGGAGCCATCCCGATATTTTTCTGTAGATAATAAAACTCAGGGAATCTTCTCCGATGCTGTCTTCCTTTTATCTCCAGCCTAAACATGTGATGTCCAAGTGTGCCAAAATCTGCCTGGCCCAGGGTCTGGGAGCCCCTGAACCCATGTGCAGCCTGGCACGGGGCACCAGCCAGCCCTGCTGGCCCCAGGCAGGACCAAAGCCGAACGGGACGAGCAAATGAGAGCAGGCTGGGGGCTGAGGGGAGCAGGACAGACCCCGAGGGCAGTGGGGTCACCCCCAGTGTGTCCCCTGGCCGTGGGTGAGCAGGCAGGTGATGGGGGGGGGCAGCCCGGCCACCCCTCCCGGGCCCCCGGGGCAGCGCCTGGGCGGGCGCTGGCGCTGCTCCCGCTCTATCTCTGGGTGCTGGGCGCTATCTCGGGTGCCAGGCGCTATCTATAGATGTTTGACACCTCCAGGTGCGGAGGGAGCCGGGACCCTCCACCTCCCACCGCTGCCGGCACACTGCAGCGCCGCGCTGCGCTCCTTGGTTCTCGTTGACACCCTGCTCTCTTTTTCCTCAGGCAGCCGCGGGGCGGGATTCGGGAGGAACCGGCCCCCGGAGCTGGGTTTGGGGGCTCGGGGGATGGCACAGGGCCTTTGTAGGGTCGTGGCAGCCTCAGCAGCAGAGCAGAGCGGGCTTTGCCTGCGCAGGGCGGGGAGGAAAGCGCTGTGTGTGCAGTGAGTGTTTGCTGAGCAGAGCTGCTGGACACTCCCGTGCCTTCTCTCCCCGCTGTCCTGCCTCTCCTCCTGACCCTGGTCRGGCAGCAGAGCCCCTGTGCATCCCTCCYGACCCTGGTCAGGCAGCARAGCCCCTGTGCATCCCTCCTGCCCTCGCCGTTCTCTGCTGCACAGGAACCAAGGTGTGCCCAGGCTCCGGGGCATCCCTCACCTCTGTCCCCAGCGATGCTGTCCCAGCAAACGCCACCATCACCTCGTGTCCCGGGGCCCGAGCAGCTCTGTCACTGCCTTCTGGTCTCCAGGAGGTCACGCCTTGCCTTTTCCTGCACATCTCTGCAGCTGGAATCCAGGTTTGGAGCTCAGGGCCCAAAGCCTTCCTTGGCCAATGGTGCAAAGGGGACCAAAGACTTTCTCCAGCGCTGTTACTGCTGGGCACAGCCTCCCCATCCCGGGGAGAGGTGTTCTCCTGGGAGGAGATGCTGCTGGAGAAGGGGAAAGAGCCTGCAGCAGTTTGGCAGCCCTGGGGAGTGATGGAGCTGGGCAGGTGACCAGAAGCACCTCCACCTGCTGCAGCCTCCCTGGGGCATCCCGGCGGGGCTGCTCGGGCCCCTGTGCCGTGCCCGGGCTGGAGCAGCCCCTCTGCTCCGTGCCTGGCTCTGGCAGAGCATTCCCAACCCTCCCGGGCCCCGCTGGGCTCTCCAGGACGGGCGCTGCTGCCGTGGATGGTGCGAGCAGGGCGGGCCGCCAGCCTCCAGCGGGGCACGGGGGGGACACACCCGCACGTCCCCTCTGAGCCCGGGGGGCTGCGGGGGCCGCAGGGACCCAGCCCGTGCACAGAGCAGGGAGCCGGCGGCGCCAGGAGCTGTCGCCTGCAGTTCAGGGGAAAATTTTTCTGCCCTCCCACTCCGGCGGCTGCAATCCACCAACCACAGCATTTACTGCTTTTTTTCGCCCCAGCACCGCTCCAGCCATATTGGGCTGTGGGGAGAAAGCGGCTCTAATGTTCTATGTCAACTGCAAATAACCCGGGCGTTCGAAAAAGCACCTCCACCACCTGCACAACCCACACCAACACCACGTCCTCTCCACACACTAAAGCCCGGCGAAATGAGCCCGGAAGCCTGGCTGCCGCAGCCCACCTTGCTGCTCACCGGCCTCACCTTGCTCCTCTCGCTGGGTAAGTGTCGGCTTGAGCCCCCTTTGCATGTGCGCAGCCGGGCAGACCCCATGTCCCTGGCCAGGAGCCCCCTGCCCGGTGTGCCGGCCCCGGGMAGCGCCGCAGGGATGGGCACGGAGGTGGTGTGGCGTGCACCCTGCGGGGAGCCGGGGTGACCTGCTTTGGGCTGGGTGCGGGGGCTCTGGTGCCGCTGCATCTCCTGCTAAAGACGCCCTGCTTGCCGCTGGCTGGGTGCGGAGCACGGAGCCCCGTGCACGCCGGGCAGAGCAGCGGGGACGGGGCTGGGGAGGTGATGGCAGGTGGGCTGTGCTGTGGCTGTGCTCTGGCTGTGCTCTGGCTGTGCTCTGGCTGTGCTCTGGCTGTGCTGTGCCTGTGCTGTGCCTGTCCTTCGGGGCGCTGGCAGGAGGGCTGTGCTGGCTTGGGGCTGTGCCGAGGATGCCGTGGCTGTGCCGTGGCTGTCCCCGGGCCGGTGGCAGTGCCGGGGGCCGCGCTCCGTGCGTGCTGCCCGGCCCCGCTGTGTCAGCAGCTCCGAGCCCGCATCGATCGCGGCCGGGGAGGCGCCGCTCCCTTGAAGCGCTGCCCTGGAGCTCCTGATGACGGGCCGCTGTTCCCCGAGGAGAGAGCCTGGCAAAGGAGGGTACAGAAGCTGGTCAGGGCTGCTGTGGAGGCTGCTGTGTCCCCCCCCAGCCTGGGTGCAGTGTGACGGAGCGTTTGGGAGCCTGCGCGGCGCTGCAGGACACGGCCTGGACGGGCCCTGGGCTTTGGGGGCTTTCTTCCCCCACCTCCGCAGTCCCCCAGGGCTGAGTGCCTGCCTAGTGGCCAAGTTTGGACCCACACGCATGGGTGCTCCCAGGTCCTGCCAGGCCGTGGTGTCCCTGCTTGGGGTGACAGGTTTGCTGCTGGTGGCAGCTCACGCCTCTGCAGAGCTCTGAGGACACGGGACGAGGCCACGTCACCTGCAGGCACACAGGGCATCGTGTGAGGGGCACTCAGACAAAGATTCCATGCAGGGATCCCCTCCAAATATTCCTGGCCAGCTCCTGGCTCTTCTCTCCCATCCCTGCAAGGTTTTYTTGGAGGCACCAAAGGTGGTGGCTGCCAGGGGGCAGCCAGTGAGACTGGCTCAGGACACTTCTTCCTGCCTGGGGTGCTGTCCCCAAGCACCAGCTGTGCCCATCCCTGTGTCCCTGAGCCCTGTGTCCCCCTCCCTGCGCTGGGGCTGGATGCTGTTCCCCATGGCATAGGCAGGAGCCACCCCCAGAGCCCGGCCATACCCGAGGGAACCGCTCTGCCCCCAGGGAGCTCCAGGGTGCTGCYGGTTCCCGCCTGGCGGTGGGGCCGGGGCTCGGCACAGCTGTACCTGGAGCCTGGGCAAGGCTCCTGTCCCCGGCTGCAGAGCCTGGCCCCTTTCCTGCCCTGCTTGCAGGCGGAGCGCAGCGGCCAGCGGAGCAGCCCTGACATGCACCCAGCTGGGCCTCGGCAAGAAGGTTTGAGAGCAAAGAGCAGCAGCCCAAGGGGAGAGGTGAGGTGATCATAAAAGCACCCGGTGGCAACGTCACTGTGCCCTGTAGGGTGTCACGGCCCCCCCCAGTACACTCTGGTCCCTCCCAGGGCTCGCTGTCCCTGTGTCCCTGTGCTTCTCAGGGCTTGGGCTCGTGTTTGCAGCTTGGCTGCTCAGGAGCCTGCTCCCCTTGCCCAGCCTGGGGACAGGCGCTGGCTGCAGGCCCTGGGTTTGGGTGCTGCCATGGGGAGCTGCAGGGAAGGAGTGGAGGAGGGAGCAGGGCACASACAGCCCATCAGCAAAGGGTCAGGGACTGGCCTTGCTCCCCCAGCAGCCACCGGGACCTTGCTCTGCTCATTCCCAGCTGGAGAATCCTTGCGTGGGCAGGGGAAAAGCACCTGCATTCCCCCGGCGCCCCCGGCAGATCACTGCCGTAGCTGTGTCCTGCTGGGAATGAGATGCGATGAGCTCAGCCATCATTCCGCGTGTGGCGCCGGGCCCCAGCGCTGACGCTGCAGCCTCGCACAGCGCCATCGATCCCGCAGCAGCCTCGGGGGACGGCCGGCAGCGGGGCTGGCCTGCAGGCAGCAGCATTCAGCACCGGGGATAGCACGGGAGGCTCAGCAGCCCCGGCACGGCAGGGACGAGGCTCTTCCTGCCCAGCCAAGGGACGGTGCCAGGGCTGGGGCTGCTCCCTTTGCTCCTGCTGGGCAGGGAAATTCCGCTCCTGGCTGGATGCAGGGTGTGTGGATGTGCCTGGAAGGCAATGCCAGGCCCCAGGGAGAGCTCTGTGCAGGCAGGGCAGCATGGGGACGTGGGCTCGGCCGCTGGGATGGCTGCCTGTGACACCCGCCCCCCAAATTCATCTGCATTYGGCAGCACCCCCGAGACTGGGCATGGAGGTCATGGCCCCTGCCACCATCAATGCCATGAATGGCTCCTCTGTGAAGCTCTCCTGCACCTTCAACTCCTGCTACAAGGTGGAGAACAAGCAGTTTTCCCTCAACTGGACGTACCAGGGGTGCAGTAACTGCTCGGAGGAGCTGGTGAGTCTCTCTGGGGGTCCTGGGACCGGCTCCAAGGGGGTTTCTSACAGGGCAGGGAGGGGGTGCCTGGCTGGGAAATGAGCCCGGGGGGTGCCCAGCCTCACCTGCTGTCCCCGTGGCTGCCCAGTTCCTGCAGTTCCGCACCAAGATCATGAACAAGCAGCTGGACCGCTTCGGGAACCGCGTGGAGTTCACCGGCAACCCCGCCAAGTACGACGTGTCCTTCACCCTCAAAAACGTGCAGCTGGAGGACGAGGGCACCTACAACTGCTACGTCCTGAACCCCCCGGACCGGCACCGGGGCCACGGCAGGATCAGCCTCAAGGTGCTCACCAAAGGTSAGTGGTTCCCCTTGCTGTGGGTGCAGGGGGTGCTGGCACAGCCCTGCCTGTCCCCACTGCATTCCCTGAGCCTGTGCCCTGTGTCCCCAGAGCCCCCCAAGCACGACTCGACGGTGGCTGTGATCGTGGGAGCCTCCGTGGGCGGCTTCTTGGCCGTGGTGATCCTGGTGCTGATGGTGGTGAAATGCGTGCGCMGGAAAAAGCAGCAGAGGCTCAACACGGACGACCAGAAGACAGAGGAGGAAGGGAAGACGGACGGCGAAGGCAACCCRGACGAGGGCACCAAGTAATGCCCCCCTGCCCGCCCCTCCCTCCTGTCCCCTGTACAGCGTGACCCTCTCAATGTGCTTCCCAGAGCAAGGATTTCTGTCTCCCCAGAGCATCCCTCCTTCCATCCAAACACCCAACCCAGCCTGGAGCAGGGCGCAGAGAGAAGSTTCCCGGAGCCTGGCCGTGCTGGGCAGGGCTGGGGACGGGGGCTGAAGCCCCTGAGGCTGAGCTGGGACCGGCCTGTCCCCTGCTCTGAGTGCCAGAGACTTGTGAGGAGGTGCTGGGGACAGGCTGGGGAGGGTGAGGGGGGACCTGTGCAGTCCCCACACACGGAGGGACTGGAGCAGGGGGTGCCAGGAGGGGCAGAGGGGTCTGGGCAGCCCCATGCCCCGTTGTCTGCTCTCTGTCCCAGTAGAAAATGTGAGCAGAGGCCAGCAGTCTGCCCTTGGGGTCACGGCTCATCCTGAGGTGCTGCTGCTGTGCCTGGGCACTGGCACTGGTGTTCCCATCCCGAGGGWCCCCCAGAGCTGCCAGACTCCTCCTTGCAAGCTCGTGCTCCTCAGGGACTGTCCCAGGCTGCTCAGAGGTCAGAGACCAAGGCCATGARCTCACCAAGTGTAGTTTTGGAACCACTGACGGTTCTTGGTGTGCAAGGGATGGACCCTGCTGCCTCTCAGGCTGTTTTTGGGTCTGAGCATCTCAGCCCAGGGTGCTGGGCTGACTTTTCTGTGCTCGTTTCCTTCTTGGGGAGGGTAATTGTGATGGGAAATGTCCTGCTGATGTGTCAGACTGAGGCGGTGGGGAGCGGTGGTGTGAAGCAGCTGCGAACAAGGAGCTGCTGAGCTTTTGGGCTCTTGCTGGGAAGGACAGGACACAGCAGCAGGCCCAGAGTTAGGCCAGCTCYGTCCCCCTGGAGCAGCCCTGTGATGCTGAGACTGCCTCCTCCAGCCTGCCCGCAGAGCACTGCACACTGTAACTGCCATGGCGATGCACTGCCAGCGTGCCCAGCCCCGTGYGCCACCTGCCTCACCTGGCAGGTGAGCTGTGCTGGCTGCAGCACTGGGGGTTCAGGCAGGGAACGGCCCAGGGCAGTGTCCCCTGTGGCACCTTTCCCTCTCCCGGCTGCCAGGAGGGGGACAGAGCAGGGAACCACAGGGGACACTGCCCAGGGCCGGGTGACGGAGGTCCCGTCACCCACGAGCAGCACTGCCAGGGGAGAGGGGACACCTTTGCCGTGTCCCTGYGCAGAGAAGGGACWCCTTTGCCGTGTCCCTGYGTAGGTGCCATCCCGGCAATGCCATCAGGGATGGCGGGACAGCCGTGCCCTCCCTGCTCTGCCCCCGCCGCTTTCCCCACGTGCCCTGTCCATCCCGCTGACCCCGCCGGGCTCCACGCTGCTCCCCTCCCATCCGCAGCAGGAATGTGCCGTGTCCCACGCCTGGCTCCATCCCCCTGGGCCCTGCTGCCCTGGGSGGAGGGCCGGGCTGTCCCCACACCCCGCACAGTGCCGGCGGTGCCCGGTGCCGCAGGGCTCCCGCACCGCCCTCTGCCACAGCCGGGCTGTCCCCGGCTCCCGGTGGGACTGAGCCAACTCCTCGGGGGCACAGAGGCCTCCGAGTGTCGCACACGACCGATCTTGCATCTGCCTTTCATTTCTTTTCGTGCACTATCCTTGGATTGCAACTTGCCAATGCATCTGTCTGTACRCAGCTGTACGCAGCAGAGAGCCGACAAATACACATCTGTACACACGGGAGGGGCTGCTCTGGGTCGTGCTGTGGCCTCGGCTGTGCGCCTYCCCCTGCGCTTCTCTTGCCGAGCACCCCGCCGAGCGCGGGATGTTTTTATTGCTCTTTGTACRGCCGAACAAACAAAAGAACAACGAAACACCGACTCTGCCCTCGATGCTTTTGTGCCGCAGCCCGGAGGGGCASGACGGGCCCCTCATCTGCTCTGCCTGGGGGGATGAGCCCGCTCCAGAGCGGAGCTTGGKGCTGCTGAGGGGCTTTGGGCGCCAAGGGAGCTCAGAGCACCCTGTGTGTGTCCTCAGCTCCGTCCCTGGGAGCTGCCACAGAGCCAGGGCAGCGCTGGGGGTGGGAGAGTGGCCAGTGCTGCCCCAGCGTTCCCACAGGGAGATTTCAGGGGTGCTCCACACCCACTGTGGGGCTTCCAGGAGCTGTGCCCTGTCAGCTTCTCCACCTGTGCTTCTCCGAGAGCTGGGATTGACGGCTGCTCGTGGCAGGTAAGGCTGAGCAGGCTCCAGCAGAGCCCGGGGCTGGGTGATGGACACCCATAACCGGCTGTTCTCCGGTGATGGACACCCGTAACCGGCTGTTCCCCGGTGATGGACACCCGTAACCGGCTGTTCTCCAGTGATGGACACCCATAACAGGCTGTGCTCCCAGCCCAGCCACGCCGTGGGGATGCTCCAGAGCAGCACGACACAACTGGGGCACAGTTAATAGGCACATCCATCAGCTCACCCACCGTGGAGACGCGAGGGAAGCTCTGGCAGCCGCCCTGCACCGCGCCTCTCCCTGCCGCCCTTCACTCCGGGCTGCCGAGCSCCGGCGCATCCCAGTTCCTCATGCAGGCAGGGTCTGGCCACACACTGTCCCAAGGCACTGCCACCACCTCTTTCCACCTTCCAGCCCTGCCTTGCCCCCTCCCCAGCCTGTTCCCAGCAGCAGTGGCAGCGGGATGAGCTCTCCCAGTGTCCCTGTCCCTGCCCGGACACTGTGCCCTCAGCGTGGGGTCAGCGCCGCAGGAAACTTCCAGCTTCCCATGGCACCTCTCCCTCSCCGAGGAAGGGCACCCAAATCACCTCCACAGTCCTGCTGACACAGTCCCGCAGCTCTGGGCTGCTGCGGGTGCAGCCGATCGATCCCTGGCCCGTGGCAGGGAACACTTTGCCGYGCAGGGAGGAGCAGCTCCCCGGAGSAGGACGTGGGGTGATCCTCACCCAGCTTCAGGGGGTCAAATGCAGCCGTACCAAAGGGGATGGGGGCCCCCTTGGCACTTTCGGGATGTTGTTAGAGTGTTGCTGGCAAAAAAAAAAACAACTCGAGGAGAGCGGTGGGATCACAGAGGAGACCCCGTGGGACACAACAAGGGTGAGTTCTCCTCACTGCAGGGAACTGAGGGCAGTGACAAGAACGGATTCTCCAGAAGCACGGACATTCCGTGTTGCAGAACACCAGCATTTCCTCGGGCCAGGTGGGATCGCAGGTGTGAAAGAGCAAGAGAGGGGTGGGAGGTGGCAGGGACCTCTGCCTGCTCCTGTGCAGGCTCACGGGGACTGCTGGGGTGGCTCAGGGAGAGTCCAGAGCCACCGTCCCTGCAATGCTGCCCTGCTCCCGGGGCGGGGAAGTAAAGAGGGGGCACCTGGAAAGGGAACAGCCTGGGGCACTGAGGTCCGGGGCGCTGAGGGGTGTGAAGGGCAGCTCTGGGGCACAGAATAGGGAGGGTTCGGCGGAGGCGGCCTCGGGCTGTGCCGGGCCAGGATCAAACTTTCTCCTGGGACACAGCAGGGTCGCCTCAGCGACTCTTGCAGATGCTCTGCAGTGGCTGCCGGGGGACACGGCCGCTCTTCCCCTGCGTGTTTCAGGGGCCCGTGGGAGGAGGGGGTGAGGAACCTGTGCGCTCCGGAGGGCAGGCAGCTCCGCGGGCGGGGGCGAGCAGRCAGCGGCAGCGCAGGGAGAGGGGGAAGCACGGCTCCCAGGGAGAGCTGCAGGCAGCCGAGAGCTGGAATGACAAAAGCAGCCAGGTACTCACCCGCAGTCTGTGCCCGGGACCTCTCGCTCAGCTTCCAGCCCGGCGAGTCCGCCCCAGCCAGGAAAGTCCTGCAGGATYCCTGCGGCGCCTCCTGCCCACTGCCAGCTGCCGGGGTGCCGGCCCACCTTGTCTTTTAAAGGTCACAGCCAGAGGACCTTGCAGTAAATATAAGGTGCTGATGGGAAGCTCTGTTCCAGCGCTGCCACCTCCTCCTCCCCCTCCATCGGCAGGAGGGCTCTGCCAGCTCCGGCTCGGGGAGCACAGCATCGTCTGGCTCGGGGACGTTTGGGAGGAGGCTGGCACCGTCCTCCCGGGGCAGCCAGCCCCTGGCAGGATGCTCCAGGGCAGCCGGGGCCAGCGCTGCGCCTGCTGCCTTCAGCTGGGAGCTGCAGCCCAACTGCTCTGCTCAGCCCGACCTGGTCGGTCCCCACGTGGAGAGAAACAGGAGCCCTTCTCGGAGAGCAGCAGCCCGGCATTTTAACCCTCCCACCTCCGCCAGTGCAAGGTGAGAGGCACTGAGGGAACACGGGCAGCCGCTGTACCCCGGGCAGGCTGTGAGCCAGCTGGCAGCACCCCCGAGCCCTCCTTCCTGTCCCCCGGGGAGGTGACAGCGTCCGAGCACAGGGTGCTCGCCTTCCCTGAAACCAGACCCAGCAGCCCGGTGCTGGGCTCAGCAGAACAACTTTCCGCTGAGCCGCAGGAATCCCGGATCCCAGGCCGGACATGTCCTGCCGAAAGCCCAGGGCCAGCTGCTGCCAGGGCCCCTCCCGTCCACCGGCAGGGCTGGGGACAGCGGAGCCCCGTCCAGGCCCGCGGCAGCGGCAGATATCTCACGGGATCAGCCGGCCGAGGAGAGCGGCTGGAGCTGCCAAGTGTGACAGCTCCATCAGGCGCTGGTGACAGCCACGTCCCGCTCCCAGCCCTGGGGCTGCCTGGGCACGGCGATGCCAGGCTGGCACCTCTGCGGGGATGCCCAGCACACGGACGTGGCTGCAGGGCCGTGCCAGCACGGGATRAGCGGGGTGCCCGCCTGCACCCCGTCTGTGTCAGCCCAGGAGCTCTGTGGTATTTACCGGCCAAGCCTCGCAGCCCAACCTTCCTGCCTCCAGAAGGGTTTAGGGCTCMGCTGGCAAGATCCTGGCTGGCAGTTCAGCCAAATGCATCCCAACTTGCATCCCAAATGCAAGCAAACTTGGCAGGCAGCTGAGCATGCCAGGAGGGGCTCCTCCACCCCTTCCCCTGCACCAGGGCAGCGGTGCTGCTGTTCCATGTCCCCACTGCTGCGGCTCCTGCGTGCTGTAAGCCGGCCCCAAACTCACCTGCACCTGTGCCTCYGGCCCCAAACTCACCTGCACCTGTGCCTCCGGCCCCTGCAGGGGTGACAGGCGTCCCTGCACCCCCCCGGATCTCTCAGCCTGCCCTCTCACAATCAGCGATGCTCCGGCAAACGCTGCGCTCCTCCTCCCTTCTCCTYACAGCGCCTGCGGCTCCGCTCCCCTCGCTGTATCCATCACCTCGCCGTACCCATCAGCTCCCTGAATCCATCCCCTCCCTGAATCCATCGCAGCCGCCCGCCGAGGCACCTTCTGCTGCATCAGCAGAGCCGTGCACGCCGCTCCCGCAGCGCCGGCTGCCAGCGCTGCCCTGCCYGCTCCGCCTGTATTTTTCCTGCCTCTCTTGCCAGCTCTGCGGCCCCAGCGCCTGAACCCACAGGCACTGCTGGCATCCTGTCAGGCTCCCCTGGGATGTCCCCATGCCCTGCAAAGCCTCCTGCGCTCCCTGCTCTCTGCTGCTTCATGCTGCCGGCCAGGAGAGCTGCCGAGGRGGCTGGATGGGGACGGGAGCCCTGGCGTGCCCCAAAGGTGACAGGCTGTGGCACCTGAGACACGCGGGCACTGTCCCTGCAGGTGAGCTGCTCTCACACCCGAACACCAATCACTCCAGCTCGGGGAAGCCAAAGCTCCCCGGTGTGAGCTCTGTCGAGATGTGCGCCCTGTGCCGCTGCAGCCCGGAGAGAAAATCAGCGCCGTTCCTGCTCCGGGAGCGTGGCAGCACCTCCGCCCCTTCCCGCCACGGCTCTCTGGGGCTGCGTCACCTCCCGCAATCGCTGCTCGCTGTCTAATGGACCTGGGCACGGAGGTGAAGCTCTGCCCGCCCACACCACGCCCCGGGGGCTTCCATTAGGAGGGCCCCCACCGCCGCCTTCGGGCTGCGGTGTGCCCGGGGCAGGCCTAATGGAAATGGGGACGGCGAGGGAAAGGTTGCTGAGACAAGAACTTTTGTGCAGCCAATTATCCCGGAACAGGAGCACGGTGAGAAAAATAAGTTCTCAGAGTGTTCCCTTTGGCGCCGGGCGGGTCCCTCTGCAGCCATCGGGCTCTGGCTTTGCGTCCCACCTGTGTCTGCTGTCTGTCTTGGGGGTGGAGGGCAATGGTGTCACACTGCTGAGGTGCCCCGAATGAGAGCTGAGCCCCAGCCCTGTCCTGTTTT